>JAHLJT010008968.1:0-10984 GCA_031308135.1 Acheta domesticus
GACACACACCACTTGTTTTGGCAATTTGGCAACTGCGTGTCTTTGTCTCCTTCATACTGCCGTGGCTGGCATGCCGAGACAGCGGAGGAAGTGCGCTGTGCGTCATAATCTGCAGCAACTGCAACAGCCCTTTCTGTGTTTCCCCATTCAAGGGCTTCGGCGGGCAGGTACTCGGCTCACAAGCCGGAATCTTTTCACGCTGCGCAGGGTGGGTGGGGTGGGGTGGGCAGAGGCATGAACCAGCAAACAAAAACGTCTCTTTAGACGATTCTCTCCAGTATGCTCAAGAAACAAAAATGTGATACTGAAGTTGTGGAGGAAATTATGACTGATTTATCGATTTATTAACAGAAACGTAACAATTATTATTATTTAATGAAAGCTGGCTCAGAGAGAAATCAGAAACATCACCGCCAAGCTCTTAATTATCTATTATTATAGAACCTGGAAATTAAACAAATTGGAAAATTTTAATAAATTATTAAAGATAATAAATATTCATAAGTAATAACTTAATCATTACTGACAATAATTAATTAAAAATTATACAATTTTATTTTCTTAAAATGACAATAAACACACCTTAGAGTAAATTTTCAAAGTGACCACCATTTGCCAAGAGACAGAGGTTTACTCGTTTCAGTACTGTTGCTGCAACACGTTGAAGAGTAACTTCTTCGATTTGCCCAACAGAGTCCGTAATGTTGCGTCGTAAATCTTCAAGAGAAGTTTTGCATAAACTTTACTCTTAAGAAAACTCCACAGAAAAAAGTCTAATGGAGTAAGATCTGGGGAACGTGGTGGCCACAGACCTTTTGTAACAATTCGTTCTCCGAAAAATTCCGCTAGGAAATTCATACTACTGTTCGCCGTGTTACGCCATACGGGGCGCCGTCTTGCTGGAACCAGCAGTACCTCTCGTCTTCTTCTAAAAGAGATACGAAGTTTCAATAATGTCTTTATACCTTTCAGAAGTAATTGTCTCCGTGAAAAAAATTGGTCCGATAATTCGGCGACGAGATATGGCACACCATACCCCGACTTTCGAAGAATGAAGACGTTTTTGGAGAGTTGCATCTGGTTTCGATGTGCTCCACAACCGGCAATTCTGTTGATTTACATTTCCGTCGAGATGAAACCAAGCTTCATCACTAAAAAACAAGGTGCCAAGAACGTGAAGTCCTATTTATTTATTTATTTATTTATTAGTCAAAAAACAGTAAAAACTGTATATGACGTGTGGGGAAAGAAATTTATCTGCGCACATTTTCTTGAGGGCCAGAATTTTATTAAAAAAAAAAAAAATGAAAACGAAAACGAAAAATTAATTTAGAAAATAATTATTTTAGAAAAATAAAGATATTGAAAAATGTTTTTTCCCGAGTTATAGAAAATCAATTTCAACTGTAAATGAACTACAAGCAAAAGGAGTGCTCAACAAAACGTGCGCACTGTGAAGCTACATTTACGTCCAGAAGCAAAACAAGGGGCCATCTCAGCATTTGCTCTATGGATCAGGGAAACTGGACAAAAACCTGATCGAGATGGGGGTCATTGACCCGGAAGCAGAAGTACATTACTTGTTACAGGCGTATTAAATATTTTTTAAATGTATACAATGCAAACATAAACTAATTCATTATATATCTTTGTTTTGTTACATTATTTTTCTTTTTCACGATCAGTATAGTCTCTAATTGTATAGAAACAGTTTTGCAGCAGAAAATATTTTACTTTTAACTTAAATTTGTATACCGACTTTAATGTTTTATGTCATCTGGCAATGCGTTGTAAAGTAACGTACATGTATTGTATGTTGATTTCTTGTACTGAGCTGTTGATACTGACACTTGATGCACGTGATTTCTACGGCGTGTGTTGTAATTATAAATATCAATATTGCATGAAATATGTTCCCTCCGTTAAGTAGGTCATTTTTGACAAATATTACAGATTCGTAAATAAATAGACAAGGCAATGGTAGGATTCCCAGCTCAATGAAAGAGGCTTGCAGGAATCACGTGGAAGGCATTTTTCATTATTCGAATAATTTTCTTTTGCAATCTGAAGGTCTGAATACTACAGGATGAGCTTCCCCAGAATATTATGCCATATCTCAGGCGGGAATGCACATTTGCAAAATAGACGCAACGAGCTGCTTGAAGGCTGACAGAATTTGAAAGAATTCTGAATGCATAGCAGAATGAACTTAATTTAGTGTTTAATTCTGTTATATGTACATTCCATTTGAGGTTTGATTGAATTGAAAGACCTAAAAATTTTGTTGCCTCAACATCAGCTAATTGCATATTGTTCATTTTCAATGGAACATGCGATTTCCGATTTGAGATGCAAAAATGCATTGAAACAGTTTTTCTTTCGTTAACAATTAATTTGTTATTATTAAACCAATTTGAAACTTCTGAAATTGTACTATTTACTGCTTCTTTTTTGCAAAGAACATTCGTGTCATCAGCAAACAGAACCGTTCTTCCATTTTTAATAGACGAGGGCATATCGTTTACATATAACAGAAAGAGAACAGGACCTAAGATCGAACCTTGCGGGACCCCATGCACAATTGGCAAAGAATTGGAAATATAAGTATGTAATGTCCTTTCCTGCCAGTATGGTATTTCTACTCTTTGAGTCCGATGTTTAAGGTAAGAATAATTTAAGGTAAGTCCTAATTGAATAAAACTTCTGAACCAACGGCAGAAATGAATTCGCGCGCCCCTGTCCGGTGTTTTCAGTTCTTGACGGTCTGCCACTTGTAAGACCGCATTTTCAATTTCTTAGTTGCGACATATGCACTTCTGAGTGAAACATTGCATTGCTGATGCAATTTCGATAGCGACGTCTCAGGGCAATGTTTCAAAACCTCCTGAATTCTAATAATTTATCTTCCTTTAAAACAGTGGCACTGCGATTCCGCTTCCTATCCATAACGTTCCCCGTGTCCCTGAAGCGCTGGATTAGTCTACAAATTGTTGACTTGTTGGGAACTGGCGTTTCCGGAAGTTTTTCCTGAAACATTTCCTGACTCTTTAAAAAAGATTTAGTGCCGAAGTAAACTTCTACCAAAAATACACGCTGTTCTTTCGTCAACATTTTCGAAGCGATTCTTCTTTCCTAAACGTAAGTTCCTACACTCATGAATGAAACGTGTATGAATGACTGCCCAAAGACAGTCCTTTCTCTTTCTTCCAAACAAAATAGCCCGGTTCTCCCACCCCGAAACCTGCGACCGGGGGATGGGTCGTTAAAAGTGAAAGGAAAGCCAAAGGTATATCCACGCGTTGCCAATTACCAAAACAAGTGGTTGTGTTCTCAGATACGGGTTGCGAGTTAGACTAAAGACCCGGTATATATATATATATATATATATATATATATATATATACAGGTATATGTGTGTATGTATATACAGGTGTCCCACCAACTATGGACCACCCTCGTAACGTTTAATACTTTAATGGAGCTACCGGTCTCTGAGACCGGACACTATTTTGTTTGTTTATACTGGCACACCTGTTGGGTGGTAGTGGTTCTCCGGCCCAATAGCTTCCCACCGAAACCTCCCCTCTACATTCCAATTGTTGTTAATCAGTTTCATTTGATCGTTTATGAGCATTGTGTCTGTTCTGGAACCCCACTGGTCTCTCATACCGGATAGCTCCAGAAGTGTATGAACTGTATCAGGTCTGTCGTCCCGTATTACTCCAAGAACGGTTTAGTTGAATCTGAAGTGTAATGGGTAACCCTTCCATTAGCCGCGTACTGCATGTTGATGACGTGGACGACGAATTCAAGTGATGTTGGAGGAAGTGTCTGGCGATGAATGTTGTTCAGATTCAGAAATCGATGTTTCCGACGAAGATCCCGATTTCGTGATTTCAAATGAAGACTCTGATTTGACGGACTCCGGTGTGGAAAATGATGATCTTCTGAATGAAGAACTTGATAGAGGTGAGATACAATACAACGTAGAGCCTGAATACTACTATTGGAAACCTAACAAAAAACGAGCGTGGCCTGAAGTGGAATAGTTCCGAGCCTAGGCAAAACGTAAGGGTTCCAGCTTACAGTATTGTTAGGGGAGGATTACCTGGCCTCAGAGGTCAAGCCAGAGCCCTGGGAAATCACCCAGACAAAAATACCCTTGCACGCAGTGATGATCCTCCAGTTAATCCACAAGAAATCCCAAGTGACAAGATGAACAAAGGAAAGACGTGTAGCAAGTGCCCTTCTCTCAAAGACAGAAAGAAAGAAAGAAAGAAAGAAAGAAAGATACAATAGCAATGTATCAGATGTTCCAAACCTATCTGCCTTGAGTGCACCCGGAAAGTCTGTACGGATTGTGTTCCTTATTGTGTTTGAGTTTGTTGTAGAAGGAGAATTACATTTCTTTTTATAAAATGCACAGAATATAACTGTAAAGAAGTTGATTTTATTTTAAGTTTCATAAAATTATACGACATGATTATTTTGATGAAAATTTAGTAATATTTTAAGTTTTAGATTCATTAAGTGAAATTGTAATTTTGTAATAATAAAATATGCCGAAAACCTTTTATTTAGTGTTGATTTACAGTTTCTATTACATATAAGTTGCCAAAGCTTAATGTTTATGTTTGTAAAATATAATCTAACCACCCGGTCTGCAGACCGGATAGCTCCAATAGCGGCACATGAATCCATGGCTCCATTAAAGTGTTAAACGGTTCAGGATATCGAAATGTAGTTTTCGCTGAATAATGCGGAATCGTGAGGCAAGTAACATGCCTTAGAGAAATTGTCTATAACATTTTTAGTTTTCGAGAAATTTAATCATCTTTGATTTTTTAAATAGAAGGATATATTTTTCTCACCAGCAATCAATAGATCATGAAAAGAGGAATAAAATGATGTATCATATGTTCGTATTTGACAGTAAGTTGAGCATAAAATTAGACTTTCTGACATGTGATTTTCAATTAACGAACAATATTTCGTGTAGCAGCCCCTGCAACTCTCGCCTTCGGAGAAAATGGCCTTCGCGGAGGCAAGAATGTTGCGTGGAGAGAGGAGACAGAAGGTGGCAATGGGGAATAAGAAGCCTAACTACAGTAATCCAATGTCTTGACACAAAGGTCACACTAAGAAACACCAACGATCAGAATGAAATTTTTTCCATCGATTCATCTACATTCCACTTGTCTTCTTTAATAATAATAACATTTTCAAACTTGACAAGAATCCAATCACCAGGTCTTCGTTAGTAAATTTCATTTATATTTAAGATGATCATTCGTTCACTTCGCAACCATACCTATACTGCTGTTCATAAATGAAAAAGAAAACAGTACACTTCCATTTTCTGCCGTGGATTTTCAAGTTTGAAGGAGCACGTGGTGTTATAAAGTGAGAAACTCTCCAATCAGTATTAGCAGTCGTGACTGCAGATGTGCATTTGTGTTAAAGTTTAATAAATTTACACGACAATCTGTCAAGAGTGTTTCAAAATTTGTATTGCTTTTTTCTCTTGGTAGTGTTTACAAAAGGCGTTATTAAGAGTAAATAATAAGAGAAAATGTCTACCTACCTATTATTTGATTAATTAATCAAGATATTACAATAAGAATCTTTAAGCATTCATTCCCTTCCCATGTTTTAAAATGACAGCTTGTTTCTGCCATAACACACTTATCTCGGTTCTCGATTTTTGTAAGTTTGAAAAGGACCTTTATTATTATCGACCTTCGGCTACAAATTATTTTGTGCTTTTCGATGATCGTTGCTTTGGAATTTCAGTAGAAGAAAAGTTTAATTCAGATGAACAAATGGGAAAAAGTCTCTCATTCTGATCGTTAATATTGATGTTTGTTCATATGATCTTCGTGTCAAGACCATGAATTGCTGTAGTTGCGCCCCAATCCTTCACGGCCTCCCCTCTCACACTCCCTGTTTCTCCACGAAACAGTCTCGACGCCAGGAAGGCCACTTTCACCAAGGGCGACTGTTGCAAGGGCTGCAACAGGAAAGGACCGTTTACTTAAAAATCACTTATAAGAAAGTCTAATTTTATACTAAAATTTCTACCAAAATTCTAGCATACGATACATCATTTTATTTCTCTTTTCATGGTCTATCCATTGGTGGTGATAGAAATATATAGTTCTATTCATCATCAATCAAGATGATTAAATTCCTCTAAAACAAAAAATATTATAGACAATTTCTGTACGGCATGTTACTTGTCCCACGATTCCGCTTTGTTTTGCAAAAACTGCATTTCGATATCCTGAACCGATTAGAAGTAAGGGGGATGGTCCATAGTTGGTGGGACACCTGGAGATATATATTGAGACGAGTCGTAGATTGACTCACACAAGATTTATAATAAAAAAAGGGGGACAGGAATTCTTATTCGGAATGGGCTCCGGATCCAATCACATACACAATGGAAACTAGTGGGTAACAAGAACTTTTCTTTATTACAAAAACAATCGCCATACAAAATTGGTTGCTTTCGGTGCTCACAGGAGCATTTACTCTGTTCTTCCCTCGTGTTTAATTACATCCCATTAACAATTTCACCATTACCCTGGGGCTTCACTCCTTTATAATAATTTCAATACTTGGGGGGGGCTCAACTCATGATCACTGTTCTCTACTAGCTAATTACTTTCCCTCCCAATCTTCCGGCCGCTTCTACTCACGAGAATCCAATCTGACTCGCGCCGTTTTATGTTCGCCCGTCCGCCGTCGGGTCGACGCCTCGCGCCGCAGGAAGCCAGCGCGGGGAGGGGACCCCCGCAATGCCGCTCCTGCCACTTGTTCTATGCGTTGTCTTCTGACGTGTCTTGTCGCGCCACCTCGCCTTTCGGGTAAGTCCGCTTCCTTCGGCTGCGCTCGGAAGGGCGGCCGACCTTCGCCGCCGTCGCCGCTTCCCACTCCACTCGTGGTCGCAGTGTTCTACTTGAAAACATAACCCGAACGTTTCGACTGCATCGGCACGTCGTCCTCCCCAACTACTGTTTTCTCGTTCTCTTACATCACAGTTTCTAGCCTTTATTGTAATGTCCTCGACTGTTCACCTTAACGGTATTTGATGGTGTCGAATACTTGTATACAAGGTTTCCTTCCTCTACACTCCTGTGCCCACTCCACGTGTTGACCATCCACCGCGATCCACCGCTTATAATACTTCACCACTCTCTTGCACCCGTTTTGTCTCGTCTCACTTCTCGACTAATACTTCCACTTTTGTCACACACTTTCTTTGTCACAACGCCTTTCCAGTTCTATTCTCTCCGCCACTGTTCACTCTTCCTTCCGCACGACACTTAAACGTCCGTCTCTACCTTCGCCATTGCTCTACTACTCATCCCGTGCTCGTGATTCGTGGCCTCCGGTTCTTCGCGCTGAACCGGCTCTGGCCCCCCGACTCCGCCGGCGGGCCGGCCTCTGCCGCGCAGTTCAACGTACGATATGCATCTCGAACGCATTGTTATCGTATCAGTGATAATAATTCGTTTCAATATACATATATATATATATATATATATATATATATATATATATAAAATGGCATACTTAATTGTTACTGTGAAAAAACAAACGAAAATATGCTTGTAACATACTAATATTTCTCAAGTTTCACATTAGGTTAACGACAAAGTACACACAAAGGTAGATATTGTAGCGAGCTACATATTAGACCCCAAACAATGATCAACCAGAAAGAGATTTTTAGCGAGATTTGCCGCACGCTCACGCTGCCGCGGCGCCTTGTCAGCGGTCGTTGGAGGGGTGCCGCAGGGGAAGAGTTTTCACCCCTACACGGCGGTGACGTGCGCGGTGAAGGGGAAGGGGACAAACGGTCAGAGATAGACAGAAAGTTGCGGAAGCCGGTGTGCAAATTTGAGGAGCGAGAAGTGTGGTCGCGAGCCCAGTCAGCGGAAATGGTACCACGTTAAGGCGGCCGCCGTCATGCTTGTTCTTCCAGCTCGCTTTGTTGTTGTATAAGCGAGCTAAATCTTGCAACGGACTAAGGTCGGTATTTCGATTCTCATGTGCCACATCGGGTACATTCCACCCGATCTGCCCGATTGTGTGTTCACGCCATTCACTGTTGGAGATAATTCCATGGGCACAACCTCGGAATTAAGGTTGAGGAATGGTTCCCATAGTTCACTCGGAGATTGTTTTGCCATTATAAAACGTGTTTAATGACTGGTATATCCGTTCCATGTGCATTCCAATAGTAACTTTGTAACATGTGCAGATGATAGTTGAAGTTATGAATTTTTCGTGTGGGAGGACTGTACTGATTTTTGAAAGAATTTTGTCATGTTAATAAGCTGAAAGTGCAGTTTCTGTTTTTGAAAGGAGTATTATGGATGGTAGTGTTAACACCAAGTGGGGTAACAAATGTATTAGAGCTATTTAAGGACCATTAATAAAGTCATAAAATTATATTTTATAGAAATTATTGAAGGAATTAACTGAACTGAAATATTACGCAAGAAATGTTGTAACAAAGGGTAATTTTCTATAGTTTTTCATGTAACTCTTTTGAAGATGTTCGAAGTTATTCATGTATAATTACAAGTGTTGTGAAAATTATATGTGAAACGAACTATTGAAGAAGATGAGCAAACTTGAATGGTTGTACAATAGTTGTTGTAAAAGGTGTAAATTCGTATAGTTTTTACAAGGATTTCTGTTGAACATCCTGTTTTTTCAAAAAAAAAAAAAAACTATATTCAATCAGTTTAATACAATACAAGATATTCTTTTGTACGTTGACCAGCTAACCTGACACGCCAAGCGCTGACCAGCCAAGCGTCGCCGACTACGTCATCCCTCTTCGGACCGACGGAAAGCACTTCAATTGCAGACTCGGACCGAGAAAGTCGTATTCCGAATAACGGTGGTGGATGCACAAAATATACCACGTGCGAATAAGAAGAGTCGACGCCAGGAATATTTCTTGCATGGGACAACGAACTGCGGGAAAAAGTTCCAGATGTGAGTTTTTTCTTTTATTTGGTTGGAGTGAATGAGAGAATTACTAGCGGATTCGAATCGAGGAAGCTATGACGGAATTCTGGAAGGCTACGCACCACGGGTTCAGCGTGTGGTGAAGGAAAGTCACGGCCGAGGTCGACCGCGCAGTGCACGCCGAAGGGTCTCGCTAAAGGCAACGCCAGATAAGATTCTGGGCAGGAGTCTCCACCTCGAACGCCACCAAAGGCAGTATAAAATTTGATTAATAATGCAGCCGAGAGGGAGCCACGCAAGTAGTTCAAGTAACTAGAACTAAAAAATAGTGAAACAAGAAAGGAAAAGGAACTGTATTAATTAATACGAAAAAAGGAGGTTTTGTTAAAATAAAAAAAAACACGAAACTAGGCCAAGTTACTCTAGCCCGCCGTAATAGTGAAATAGTGCTGGCTCGAATCTTGTTATAGTATGTTTAAACGTGGGTGTAAATAAGACTGGTATCATTTTTTTATCAGAATAGTTAGTATATCAGAAAATGGTTACCATTAGTAGTGTAAGTTCTCAGTGTTGTATTTATTTATGAGATAATTGTAGGTTTCTCATAATTATAGCTAAGAACAAAGTTTGTAGACACGAGGTTCTGTATATAGTTTTGTTTTTGTTGTTATTGTTTAGTTGTAAGGCACAAGTTCCGCAAACTGAAGAAAAAGAAAAGGAGTATATTCAGATATGTTTTAAAATTTATATTGTGCATGAATGTATTCTGAGGGACACGGTATTACATAATAGTAGTGTTCTGTATTTGCTTCAAGAAACTTGTGAATAGATTATACATTATTCTTGAAAGATCCATGGATTTCTCTTTTTTTATGTGCTCAATTTTTTTTTCTCACAGTTGCATCCTCTCATGCATCCACCATTGAGCCCCCACAACGTAATATCCACGAACTTATACGAAATTTCCTTGTGTTTACTATTCTTCACAATAGTGAAGAACATCTACGGAGCAAGCTGTACTCCCCAAATATAGCATACGCCTGTGTTTTGAGTGTAAGTGAACTCGGAACTGGTGATGCGAGCGTCTCCGTGTTCTATCTTTCGTTCGTGTTAGACAGGGTCAGAGGTACGTAACGGTACCCACGGACGGCGAAGAGGGGCCGCGGAGAGAGAGAGAGAGAGAGAGAGAGAGAGAGAACACGTGAGGCACGTCGCACCATGTCATTTTGTAATAGTCATTTCATTGAGTTATATATTCAGTCTTTTGAGCAAATGAAACCGAAAAAAATTGAAGTCAGAAGACATTTACTAGAATTCTTCTCCAATACTGCTCGTAAATTATTTGAAAAATCCTCTGTCTTCCAATAGAATATTAAATTTCATTCAAAAACCTATTTTCTCATAACCAAAGACAGTTGGAGACCTGCTTTAGCCGGTTATGCATATTTGCTTCTTGTTGCTTATTTTCTACTGCCAATATCAAAACTCAGCGTTTTACTCAAGTCTTGTTGTTCTTGGAAGAAAATATCGAAAATAGTCCTGCGGCCATTTGCTCTGCAAGGAACCTTCCCCTTCGCTCTTCGCGAGTCGGGTGTCCTTCATCGATGAGTAACGACAGCGCCTCCAAGGCCTTCCCCTCCCACCCGCTGTGGACTTGCCCCGTCACGCCCTCCCTTCTCCAGTGGCTTTGGCGGCTCCGGGCATCACTTGACGTCATTGCAGTGCCTCTGAATGGGAGGTCCTAGTTTCCACTCCCGATAGCGCTAGGACACGACACTTGCTATAAAGCTAGGTCGAATTTTCAGCTGGCGCTGTCTCAAGGAGAACTGTAGCGGCGACTGCTCTTGATCTGTAGTTTTGTTTTTTCGATTACCACCATGGCTAATGCCGAGCACTCCTCTAACAAATGGGCCACGGACCGCGCGCCATCTTCCTTTCTCTTCCTTGTCCTATGCTCACCTATTACGTACACACATACACACACGCACTACACTGT
>JAHLJT010008968.1:11984-36560 GCA_031308135.1 Acheta domesticus
ATAATTTAAGGTAAAGTCCTAATTGAATAAAAACTTCTGAACCAAAGGCAGAAATGAATTCGCGCGCCCCTGTCGGTGTTTTCAGTTCTTGAACGGTCTGCCACTTGTAAGACCGCATTTTCAATTTCTTAGGTTGCGACATATGCACTTCTGAGTGAAACATGCATTGCTGAGGCAATTTCGATAGCGACGTCTCAGGGCAATGTTTTCTAAAACCTCCTGAATTCTAATAATTTATCTTCCTTTAAAACAGTGGCACTGCGATCCGCTTCCTATCCATACCGTTCCCCGTGTCCCTGAAGCGCTGGATTAGTCTACAAATTGTTGACTTGTTGGGAAATGGCGTTTCCGGAAGTTTTTCCTTAAAACATTTCCTGACTCTTTAAAAAAGATTAGTGCGAAGTAAAACTTCTACCAAAAAAATACACGCTGTTCTTTCGTCAACATTTTCGAAGCGATTCTTCTTTCCCTAAACGTAAGTTCCTACACTCATGAATGAAACGTGTATGAATGACTGCCCAAAGACAGTCCTTTCTCTTTCTTCCAAACAAAATAGCCCGGTTCTCCCACCCCGAAACCTGCGACCGGGGGAGGGTCGTTAAAAGTGAAAGGAAAGCCAAAGGTATATCCACGCGTTGCCAAAGTTACCAAACAAAGTGGTTTGTGTTCTCAGATACGGGTTGCGCGGAGTTAGACTAAAGACCCGGATATATATAATATATTATATATATATACTTATATATATATATACCAGGTATATGTGTGTATGTATATACAGGTGTCACAAACAAACTATGGACCACCCTCGTAACGTTAATATTTAAGGAGAGTACGGTCTCTGAGGACCGGACACTATTTTTGTTTGTTATACTGGGCACAACCTGTTGGGTGGTAGTGGTTCTCCGGGCCCAATAGCTTCCCACGAAACCTCCCCTATACATTCCCAATTGTTTGTAATCAGTTTCATTTGATCGTTTATGAGCATTGTGTTGTTCTGGGAACCCCACTGGTCTCTCATACCGGATAGCTCCAGAAGTGTATGAAACTGTATCAGGTCTGTCGTCCGTATTACTCCAAGAAGGTTTAGTTGAATCTGAATTGTAATGGGTAATCCACTCCATTAGCCGCGTACTGCATGTTGATGACGTGGACGACGAATTCAAAGTGTGTTGAGGAAGTGTCTGGCGATGAAATGTTGTTCAGATTCAGAAATGATGTTTCCGACGAAGATCCCGATTTTCGTGATTTCAAATGAAAGACTCTGATTTGACGGACTCCGTGTGGAAAATGTGATCTTCTGAAATGAAGAACTTGATAGAGGTGAGATACAATACAACGTAGAGCCTGAATACTACTATGGAAACATAAAAACTAAAAAACGAGCGTGGCCTGAAGTGGAATAGTTCCGAGCCTAGGCAAAACGTAAGTGTTCCAGCTCACAGTATTGTTAGGGGAGGATTACCGGCCTCAGAGGTCAAGCAGAGCCCGGGAAAATCATTCACCCAGACAAAATACCTTGCACGCAGTGATGATCCTCAGTTAATCCACAAGAAATCCCAAGTGACAAGATGAACAAAGGAAAGACGTGTAGCAAGTTGCCCTTCTCTCAGAAAGAAAGAAAGAAAGAAAGAAAAGAAAAGATACAATAGTAATGTATCAGATGTTCCAAACCTATCTGCCTTGAGTGCACCGGAAAGTCTGTACGATTGTGTTCCTATTGTGTTTGATTTTGTTGTAGAAGGAGAATTACATTTCTTTTTATAAAATGCACAGAATATAACTGTAAAGAAGTTGATTTTATTTTACGTTTCATAAAATATAGGGACATGATTATTTTGATGAAAATTTAGTAATATTTTAAGTTTTAGATTCATTAAGTGAAATTGTAATTTGTAATAATAAAATATGCCGAAAAACCTTTTATTAGTGTGATTTACAGTTTCTTATTACATATAAGTTGCAAAGCTAATGTTTATGTTTGTAAAATATAATCTAACCACCCGGTCTGTCAGACCGGATAGCTCCAATAGCGGCACAGAATCATGGCTCCATAAAGTGTTAAAACGGTTCAGGATATCGAAATGTAGTTTTCGATGAAATAATGCGGAATCGTGAGGCAAGTAACATGCCTTAGGAAAATTGTCTATAACATTTTTAGTTTTCGAGAAATTTATCATCTTTGATTTTTTAAATAGAACGATATATTTTTCTCACCAGCAATCAATAGATCATGAAAAGAGGAATAAAATGATGATCATATGTTAGTATTTTGACAGTAAGTTGAGCATAAAATTAGACTTTCTGACATGTGATTTGAATTAAACGAACAATATTTCGTGTAGCAGCCCCTGCAACTCTCGCCTTCGGAGAAAATGGCCTTCGCGGCGGCAAGAATGTTGCGTGGAGAGAGGAGACAGAAGGTGGCAATGGGGAATAAGAAGCCTAACTACAGTAAATCCAATGTCTTGACACAAAGGTCACACTAAGAAAACAATTTTAACGATCAGAATGAAATTTTTCCATCGATTTATCTACATTCCACTTGTCTTTCTTTAATAATAAATAAATCATTTTCAAACTTGTGACAGAATCCAATCACCAGGTCTTCGTTAGTAAATTTCATTTATATTTAAGATGATCATTCGTTCACTTCGCAACCATACCTCTACTGCTGTTCATAAATGAAAAGAAAACAGTACACTTCCATTTTCTGCGTTGGATTTTCAAGTTGGAGGAGCACGTGGTGTTATGAAGTGTGAAACTCTCCAATCAGTATTAGCAGTCGTGACTGCAGATGTGCATTTGTGTTAAAGTTTATAAATTTACACGACAATCTGTCAAGAGTGTTTCAAAATTTGTATTGCTTTTTTCTTTTGGTAAGGTTTAAAAAGGCGTTTATTAAGAGTAAATAATAAGAGAAAATGTCTACCTATCTATTATTTGATTAATTAATCAAGATATTACAATAAAAATCTTTAAGCATTCATTTCCCTTCCCATGTTTTAAAATGACAGCTTGTTTCTGCCATAACACACTTAGCTCGGTTCTCGATTTTGTAAGTTTGAAAAAGGACTTTATTTTATCGACCTTCGGCTTACAAAATTATTTTGTTCTTTTCGATGATCGTTGCTTTGGAATTTCAGTAGAAGAAAAGTTTAATTCAGATGAACAAATGGGAAAAAAGTCTCTCATTCTGATCGTTAATATTGATGTTTGTTCATATGATTCGTGTCAAGACCATGAATTGCTGTAGTTGGCGCCCAATCCTTCACGGCCTCCCCTCTCACACTCCCTGTTTCTCCACGAAACAGTCTCTCGACGCCAGGAAGGCCACTTTCACCAAGGGCGAACTGTTGCAAGGGCTGCACAGGAAAGGACCGTTTACTTAAAAAATCACTTATAAGAAAGTCTAATTTTATACTAAAATTTCTACCAAAATTCTAGCATACGATACATCATTTTATTTCTCTTTTCATGGTCTATCCATTGGGGTTGATAGAAATATATAGTTCTATTCATCATCAATCAAGATGATTAAATTCTCTAAAACAAAAAATATTATAGACAATTTCTGTACGGCATGTTAACTTGTCCCACGATTCCGCTTTGTTTTGCAAAAACGCATTTCGATATCCTGAACCGATTAGAAGTAAGGGGGATGGTCATAGTTGGTGGGACACCTGGAGATTATATATTGAGACGAGTCGTAGATTGACTCACACAAGATTTATAATAAAAAAGGGGGACAGGAATTCTTATTCGGGAATGGGCTCGGATCCAATCACAACACAATGGAAACTAGTGGGTAACAAGCAGAAACTTCTTTATCAAAAACAATCGCCATACAAAATGGTTTGCTTTCGGTGCTCACAGGAGCATTACTCTGTTCTTCCCTCGTGTTAATTACATTCCCATTAACAATTTCACCATTACCCTGGGGCTTCACTCCTTTATAATAATTTCAATACTTGGGGGGGGCTCAACTCATGATCACTGTTCTCTACTAGCTAATTACTTCCCTCCCAATCTTCCGGCCGCTTCTACTCACGAGAATCCAATCTGACTCGCGCCGTTTATGTTCGCCCGTCCGCCGTCGGGTCGACGCCTCGCGCCGCAGGAAAGCCAGCGCGGGGAGGGGACCCCCGCAATGCCGCTCCTGCCACTTGTTCTATGCGTTGTCTTCTGACGTGTCTTGTCGCGCCACCTCGCCTTTCGGGTAAGTCCGTTCCTTCGGCTGCGCTCGGAAGGGCGGCCGACCTTCGCCGCCGTCGCCGCTTCCCACTCACTCGTGGTCGCAGTGTTCTACTTGAAAAACATAACCCGAACGTTTCGACTGCATCGGGCACGTCGTCCTCCCCAAACTACTGTTTCTCGTTCTCTTACATCACAGTTTCTAGCCTTTATTGTAATGTCCTCGACTGTTCACCTTAAACGGTATTTGATGGTGTCGAATACTTGTATACAAGGTTTCCTTCCTCTACACTCCTGTGCCCACTCCCAATTGTTGGACCATCCACGCGATCACCGCTTATAATACTTCACCACTCTCTTGCACCGTTTTGTCTCGTCTCACTTCTCGACTAATACTTCCACTTTTGTCACACACTTTCTTTGTCACAACGCCTTTCCAGTTCTATTCTCTCCGCCACTGTTCACTCTTCCTTCCGCACGACACTTAAACGTCCGTTCTCTACCTTCGCCATTGCTCTACTACTCATCCCGTGCTCGTGATTCGTGGCCTCCGGTTCTTCGCGCTGAACCGGCTCTGGCCCCCCGACTCCGCCGGGGGCCGGCTTCTGCCGCGCAGTTCAAACGTACGATATGCACTCGAACGATTGTTATCGTATCAGTGATAATAATTCGTTTCAATATACATATTATATATATATATTATATTTATTATATATATATATATAAAAAAATGGCATACTTAATTGTTACTGTGAAAAAAACAAACGAAAATATGCTTGTAACATACTAATATATTTCTCAAGTTTCACATTAGGTTAACGACAAAGTACACACAAAGGTAGATATTGTAGCGAGCTACATAGAGACCCCCAAACAATGATCAACCAGAAAGAGATTTTAGCGAGATTTGCCGCACGCTCACGCTGCCGCGGCGCCTTGGCAGCGGTCGTTGGAGGGGTGCCGCAGGGGAAGAGTTTTCACCCCTACACGGCGGTGACGTGCGCGGTGAAGGGGAAGGGGACAAACGGTAGAGATAGACAGAAAGTTGCGGAAGCCGGATTGCAAATTTGAGGAGCGAGAAGTGTGGTCGCGAGGCCAGTCAGCGGAAATGGTACCACGTTAAGGCGGCCGCCGTCATGCTTGTTCTTCCAGCTCGCTTTGTTGTTGTATAAGCGAGCTAAATCTTGCAACGGACTAAGGTCGGTATGTCGATTTCATGTGCCACATCGGGTACATTCCACCCGATCTGCCCGATTGTGTGTTCACGCCATTCACTGTTGGAGATAATTCCATGGGCACAACCTCGGAATTAAGGTTGAGGAATGGTTCCCATAGGTTCACTCGGAGATTGGTTTTGCCATTATAAAACGTGTTTAATGATGGTATATCCGTTCCATGTGCATTCAAATAGTAACTTTGTAACATGTGCAGATGATAGTTGAAGTTATGAATTTTTCGTGTGGGAGGACTGTTACTGATTTTTGAAAGAATTTTGTCATGTTAATAAGCTGAAAGTGCAGTTTCTGTTTTTGAAAAGGAGTATTATGGATGGTAGTGTTAACACCAAGGTGGGGTACAAAATGTATTAGAGCTATTAAGGACCATTAATAAAGTCATAAAATTATATTTTATAGGAAATTATTGAAGGAATTAAACTGAACTGAAATATTACGCAAGAAAATGTTGTAACAAAGGGTAATTTTCTATAGTTTTTCATGTAACTTCTTTTGAAGATGTTCGAAGTTATTCATGTATAATTACAAAGTGTTGTGAAAATTATATGTGAAACGAACTATTGAAGAAGATGAGCAAACTTGAATGTTGTACAATAGTTGTTGTAAAAGGTTGTAAAATTCGTATAGTTTTTACAAGGATTTCTGTTGAACATCTGTTTTTTCAAAAAAAAAAAAAAAACTATATTCCAATCAGTTTAATACAATACAAGATATTCTTTGGTACGTTGAACCAGCTAACCTGACACGCCAAGCGCTGACCAGCCAAGCGTCGCCGACTACGTCATCCCTCTTCGGACCGACGGAAAGCACTTCAATTTGCAGACTCGGACCGAGGAAAGTCGTATTCCGAATAAACGGTGGTGGATGCACAAAATATACCACGTGGCGAATAAGAAGAGTCGACGCCAGGAATATTCTTGCATGGGACAACGAACTGCGGGAAAAAAAGTTCCCAGATGGGAGGTTTTTTCGTTGTATTTGGTTGGATGTGAAGGAGAGAATTACTAGCGGATTCGAATCGAGGAAGCTATGGACGGAATTCTGGAAGGCTACGCACCACGGGTTCAAGCGTGTGGTGAAGGAAAAGGTCACGCCGAGGTCGACCGCGCAGTGCACGCCGAAGGGTCTCGCTAAAAGGCAACGCCAGATAAGATTCTGGGCAGGAGTCTCCACCTCGAACGCCACCAAAGGCAGTATTAAAATTGATTAATAAAGCAGCCGAGAGGGAGCCACGCAGAGTAGTTCAAGTAACTAGAACTAAAAAAAATAGTGAAACAAGAAGGAAAAGGAACTGTATTAAATTATACCGAAAAAAGGAGGTTTGTTTAAAAAAATAAAAAAAACACGAAACTAGGCCAAGTTACTCTAGCCCGCCGTAATAGTGAAATAGTGCTGGTCGAATCTTGTTATAGTATGTTTAAAAAGTGGTGTAAATAAGACGGTATCATTTTTTTATCAGAATAGTTAGTATATCAGGAAAATGGTTAACATTAGAAGTGTAAAGTTCTCAGTGTTTGTATTTAATTATGAGATAATTGTGGGTTCTTATAATTATAGCTAAGAACAAAGTTGTAGACAAGAGGTTCTGTAATATAGTTTTGTTTTTGTTGTTGTTGTTTAGCTTGTAAGGCACAAGTTCCGGAAAACTGAGAAAAAGAAAAGGAGTATATCAGATATGCTTTAAAAATTAAATTGGTGCATGAATGTATTCTGAGGGCACGGCTATTACATAAATAATAGTGTTTTGTATTTGCTTCAAGAAAAGTGTAAATAGATTATACATTATCTTGAAAGATCCATTGGATTTCCTCTTTTTTTTGTGGGGCTCAATTTTTTTTAACAGTTGCATCCTCTCACTCATCCACCATTGAGCCCCCACAAACGTAATATCCACGAACTTGCTAGAAATTCCTTGTTTACGATTCTTCACAATAGTGGAGAACATCTACGGAGAAAGCTATACCCCTAATAAATATAGCATACGCATGTGTTTTGAGTGTAAGCGGACTCGGCACTTGTGATGCGAGCGTCTCCGTGTTTCTATCTTTCGTTCGTGTTAGACAGGGTCAGCGGTAACCAAAACATGTACCTACGGACGGCGACGAGGGCGCGCGCGTGAGAGAGAGAGAGGGATGAGAGAGAGAGAGAGAGAGAAACACGTGAGGCACGTCGCATTATAGTTCATTTTGCAATTTGTGACTTGGTTATTCTATGAAGATTCAATTATATTGATGATTGTGGTTATGACTTTGTGTTCTTTTTTCAAAATTTCAAAGAGAGCCACGTTCTCACTGAAAATTCCCCACAACCGACCTACACGTTCGATTACAATATCAAGTGTGCTCATTTAGTATGAATACACAATTTCTACACACAAAAGCACTAAATAAACAAATTTCACTGCCATGAAATCGGTAATCTAAAATACACATTAAACTGCTTTAATATGTCACCACAACACTAAAACCTATTGTAAACTATTGGCTGAAACGCCCGTGGCGTCACTTTTTCGTGCTTTCGCTACAGCTTTATTTATGGCTTGCCGAAATGCATGGAAGTGTCGTACAGTGATCTTACTTTCTCTTCTATATGCTATGCCCAACACCGCGCAGAGTACGGTTGCAAACATTTAAGCGGGAGTAATATAACCTGTTTTCGTTGCATTTGGCTTTAACAAACAGTTCTCCTCTAAAGGACGATTTTAAGAAATTATCTCTTCAGTATGACTGCATTGAATTTCTTTACAATTAAAGCATCCTGAACTTATGATGGGCGCCTATTGCAATGCTTTTTATATTCAAGAAAACTTGTTAGTAGTCGTGTGTGTGATACGAGTTGTCTTTGTTGCAGCAAACACGTGGAAACAGCACTGAAGCCGCTGGGGCCCGGAGCACCGGCGGAGTCTTCCGACATCTGGCTCCCAGTCCGTCGAGGAAGCGCAAGCTGCCTGGGCTGGTCAAGCTGCAATGCCTCCGCAACTTCGGCCAGAGCACGCCATGCCAATTGGTCCTCACGACCGCTCACGCAGCCTACTGCGTTACTCTCGCCTGCCTCTCCTCGCCTTTCTCCTTCCTCCAGTATTCTTCCCCCCCCTTTCCCATGAGCAATGAAAATATCTTCTTGCCTAGCGAATTCTTTATACCGATATTACTGTTTGCAATACAATGAATGCGTCCCTAGCAACTACTCAATTTTTGGAATCGGTAATGGCAAAACAGACTAGTTACTTTTTGAAAGTCGGTTAAAAACTGCCAGGCCTGCTGGTCACGTCTACGTTATCAATGCACGAGAATCAAAATTTATAAGCAATATAATTGTATTGACACTTATCGATTTAAGAATTCAGTTACCTGATTTAATCTCCTTTTTGATGGTTTCCAAGAATTAAAGTCATCCTGCATAAGAAGCGATATTTTAACAATCGAAACTACTAAAGAAAAGCGCTGGGATATCTGCTTCTCCTAGCAGTGGAAATTACTATTCTAATGTATTTACACATATGAAAATCGTATGTTTATATGCATTAAATAGAGTCCTACATAACAATTATTACAAAGAAAACATATCATATTTTACGACAAAGATACGTGTAGAAATAATTAAACGTGTTGTTCTTTGGATCTCATACGAATCAAAATGTACATACAAATACATTAGGAAAGAAAACATTGTACAAAATTAGTAGGAATTGTTTATAGTTGTATTGTAAGATGTTTTGTCTGTGGTAGAAAACATTCGAGAAAATTACAATTAATATTATGGCTTTGAGTGTGTGCTTGATGTGTGAATGGGATATCACTATTAATACAGTTAACCGTGCGTCGTAGAACGTACGAGTGTGTCAGCTGAGAACAACATGAATATTTCACGACAATCAGTTATAAGGGGAATTACGGTAAAACTGTACATCTGTTACCATGCAACACAACATTCATAAATAACGGAGAGATAGAATTTTATTATTGACTGTTTTGAGTGTTAGAAGCGCGAACATTTTATATTGAGCTTACTCCTGTAGTCAACAGTCAAATATTTTTTAGAACTTTAACTACTTTATGCTTGTACCATTGTAAGAGATAAGTGCTTATATATTACTAAAATGTATTTAACTTTCATTTTTCATCTTGCTTAGCATCGGCAAGCAAAAACTATAAATCGCTAATTAAAGTATTTAACAATGGAGACAGTACAATAGACAAAACAATCATATTACATTATACTATGCCAGTAAAACGGTATGACCAGCCTTACGGAAGTATTGACCTGTTTTACATCGAGAGAAGAAGTTAAAGTATTTTGCAAACGATCACTAGATAGAAATGTATGTGGTGAAATTAAAATTTTTTGGTCTAAAGTCGTAAATGATTACTATATTATGATGATTACTATACACTTTTTACGTTTCCAAAGGAATTTTATCTCTTGGTTTGTAATAATGGAATTGATTACATGAATGACATAAAATATCAGTTGCTGAAAGCAATGAAAATACCTAATACATGAAGTACAATATAAGAACGTTATTTTAATTCTGCTCTTGACAGATGAAAGTACTGAACAAAATTCTTAATTGTTCAACTGTTTGTTCTTCGGAACTTCCAGTTTCCAAAAACGGATGATATGAAATCAAAATTTAGATCAAAAACATATCTTGGTAATCATTTTTAAAGAACTATACATCCTGCAAATAATATTCAGTGTATTATATATAATTATAAAAATTTGATAATATCCTTTCTTTGCTAGTTGAGAAATACGCATTTCCATTGCTGTGCATTGTATTTGCGTGATTCCACAAGTAAATGCAAAGGACAATTGTCGGAATCTCGGGCCTGAGCGAGCTAACATTCTCACTAATATTAGTTATTGTATTATTATTGGATAAATAACATAAGTATCAGTTAATAAAGAATAGAATATAATAGTTTTTTGGAAAACATTCTCAAAGAAACCACGATGTGGACGAGAGCTAATTTACACTTCTCATTGATAAAATACTGTTTTTATTACTGCATATACTTGTATATGAATATTTTGAAAAAGAAACAACTATTCTGAAAACTTATCATTTATATTCAACACTTTTTCATTTCTTCTTGCTATAGTTAAGCAACCATAAATTTTACTTAAGGCTGGAGTACATAATTCGAAAACACGCTCAGTAACATTCTCAGTGAACAGTAGGCTATAGAACTTTCAGAACTCTCAGAAGAAACACTCTCAGAAATATCGGGCGCATCGAACTGTGGCAAGCAAAGCGATCAATCCGTTAGTGCAAGGAAGATGGTGGGTGGCTGTGGGCGGCTGCGGACTCAGTCTGTGGAAGTCGTCGAATATCGTTCCCGTTGTACACCCACGAACACATCGAGGATGCACGGGCACAGTTCTCTTCAAAATTAAATTGAGTTCTCTTCAAAGATAAATTGTCAGTGCTTGTAAGTAACTTAATAATATATATGAAGTTTATTTCCTCGTAATAATTTACTTAATAAAAACTAATAAAATGTATAAATCCCAGAGGTTTGAAATGATCCTGTGTTACGGACACCGTTTCCTCTAACAATACAAATTCTGGTGTTGGAATAGAATGATGGGGATGGGAATAGAACCTCTGGGAATGTACCTTTGGTCAACTTAGCAGGAGAATATCATTTTAATAGTGGTGATCATTTTAAATTGATAGTCCATCCTCTCGTTACTTTGCACAGTTTACCCCGTAAAGATAAAAGGAACGTAAAAATGTCGACGGAAGGACATTGCGGTTTACGTCCACATTAGTTATGAACGCCTCCATGGCCTTCCTCAGATCCTATACTCTACATTTCGTACACATTTCAACCCACATCGCACTTTCTCACTGTAGGTAGGAAAGCGAGGACGTGTTGACCCGAGAGTGGTAGAATGTTATGCGCGAAAGATTTTTTGCCGGCCTTTGGTACATATTTCAGCTTTCACTAGAGGTTTCAGTTTCTAAATGAACAGTGGTGGTCGCATCGGAACGTCGCAGTCAGCGATGCCATATTAGCAAAGAATGAGAGGAGAGGATGGAATGGTCTGTGTTAAAAACCATTGGAAGATATGCGGAATTTATTTTTTTTTTAATTTCATTTATTTCTCTATACAAAATTCAAAATAAAGTAAAACAAAGCTTAAAACATGGATACAGACTTCTTGATAGTGTGATGAATTGTGATAAATACCAATCAACCAGTGTGCGTTAATGTATTGTTTTTTTCGTGAAAAATTTACATCGAAATTTTAGAAAATATTTCAAATTTTTGGTTTGGGTGAAACGTTTTGTTTATAATTTCTTCTTGGAAGCAAATAACCTCATGTGCTTGTGGATCAAACGGTCGAGGGAAACGGAATTAAAGGATGTGAAAGATTAATAAAATTCGCAGAAGGCCGTAGATTTAAGATTAACTGCAGCTTCTTAAGGCAGAATTCACAAAAATAAAGACAAGCATCTCCTGATGGAAAAGCTGAATAGAATTCATCATCAAAGGTGATATAAAATGTATTCAACACATTAGAATGATATCTGACCTAACGTTCAAATCTGAAAATTCAATGGTTTGCTCAGAAATAAATCTTGGGAAGAACAGAAAGAAGTACTTCTTCAAGAAAAGACTCACCACGTGCCACCTAGATACTACTTATCAAAAGCAATTTCGTAACACGTCATGGAATGATGTTATTGTGTTTTACCTTGTTTTAGTTGTTAAAAAACATACTTTTTAACGCATACTGCATAGAAATTGTGACAATTTTTGTTTTATGCTGTGTGGCATTGTAGAGTTTTAGACATTCACGATTTTTAAATTATTCAGCAGTATGTTGTTCTAGGATTTTAAAGTAAAATGAATTACATTTCTAGTAAATTTTACTTTACTTAATCTAAAATATCAATAGTAAGTAGAATACCACCTACAAATAACCCGATCTTCAAAATTGTGAATTTGATTTTTCTTCAAATTTTCAATTAAAATATTTCAATATTCCGCATAACAATCGAAAAACTACACACGTAAAAGACCACTATTGTACCTAACTTTAGTATACTTTCATCTTAGACGTTTGACTCAAAGTTGATAAAAACTAATTGTAAATTAACATACAAAATGCTTTGAACAACCGTAATACACGAAAACACCTAGCGTGTTTTTCGTGAGATATTTAGACTACCACTAGTATGCAGTGATGAACCACTTGAAATGAACTGACCTATCTGCAAGTTATAAATCAAATAATCGATAGAGTTTAAAAATACAATCTCAAGTTTTATATACTTCAATGATAGCACTAAATCATTGATTGTGTGTAATACTCATATAACACTGGTCAAAACACATTTTCTTACTAAAAAAGATAAAGCCATTTTACGGTTTGTTCGATTCACAGATTCTAAATGTGGTATTTCTTTTGGTAAATTGCCTCTAGTTTATGAGATGATAAAAATCGCATCGAAAAAATAATATTTTATTGATGAGTGTAGGCAATGGAGTGTCTACGGAGAATAGTAGGCAAAACTAGAAGAGACATAATAAGTAATACTACTGTCAGGGATGAACTAAAAGTCACACCACAAATGAAAACTACTGAAAATAATGCTCTAAAATGGTTACGACATGTGAAGAGAATGAGAGAGGACAATAAACCGAAGAAGATGCTGGAGGCGAGGCCAAAGACTTCCTGGAAGACCCAGAGGAACGTGGGAACGTGGGAATAGGAGATGTCTGTCATATTAATAGACGAACAAGGGATGCAAAACGCAAGGCACAAAATAAGGAGTATGTCAAATGGATATCCCGACACTCAAAGGAAAGAAGAAGAGTACAGGCTAATTATAAATTGTATAAAACTTGAAGTAAATATGCCTAGACTAGATATGCCGATTTATTCAAAATCTAACACTTCTAATATGTAATGTTAATATATTTAATATATTTATGTTTACAGCCCGAAACGAATCATCCTTGTTTCAAATAATTAATTGTGTGTGATTTACTTTTATGCAAAATACATTGTGTGATTTTCTTTTATGCGGCAAATCAGGACAATCACGTTGAAGGCAGTAGTCAGCCATCATGTGTCCATCGAATCTGCCCTGATATCTATCTTCCATTACCTTCATTTCTTGATGGAACCGCTCGCTTTGTTCCTCACTCATATTGTCAAGATTTTCTGGAATTTTTTTTATGGCTATGGAGAGATTGTACCTTAATGATCATAGTCGCACTCAATTTTTTAAAGTTTAAAAGCAAGTCTAGCACCAGTTCTGCATAATTTGCAGCTTTATGAGAACCCAAATGTTCTTGACAACAATGGCAAAGCTGTTCCTGGCAACAAGTTCAGTATCAGTCATGGAGCTTGCAAAATTTGTATAATTTATCAATATCCGAATTTGGGGTCCATCAAATACGCCTGCTCTTAATTTTTCCGTATACAGTCCAGGGAAGAATCTGCTAATGTAATTGAAGCAGTCACCAACCTCTTTTAGCACTCTCACAAATTGCTTCATTAATCCCAACTTCATGTGCTGGGGAGGAAGAATGATATTTTCTTTGGCAACCAGTGAGTCATTCACAACATTAGCAGATTCTTGAATTTTTTCTTGGCAAGTCACTTTTTTCCAGTTTTGCTCCTTTGCTCGATTATCCCACAAGCAAAGAAAATATGGGTAGGACCTTGTTTTTCCATTTTGTTGTCCAAGTAAAAAGTTGACCATTTTGAAATCTACGCATATAGACCATTGGTGGGCATGATAAAAAAGGTTTTGCAAAGACCATTTTGATATTATATTCTTCTTTAATTTTTGTTGAGACCAATTGGAATTGATGGATAGCAGTTGTCATTGTGCAGTAAAACACGCATTACACGAGTGTTTCATTGATTGTGTGTAATACTCATGTAACTGTCTACAAAAGGCCGTCAGTGTTCGGATAGATATTCTGAAACACCCTTTTTAACAAGTAGTCTAGGTATGTTAGAACAATACAGAAAGCCTCCATTTTCACTGAAATACGGTAGGAATTTTTCCTCTCTTGTCCTGTAATTTTCGCTTCTGGTGTCAGACATTTCTTTAGTCTGTATGCATCTGCTTGTTTCGCAAACTGAGGTCGCGTATTAAATAACTGAGTTCTTGGGAGAATCGCTCTTTTTTTTCATCTCTATCGTATTCACTGCCACTGCTGACTCCTGAATTATACCCCAGAATCTGTATTCCCTCACCATCGGACACTAATTCCAGGGTGTACACTGAACACTAGTATGGGAACATCAGGTTCATGTATTGGCTGGTCTATTCGGGACAAGCCGCGTCTCCTTCGTGTTGGCTAACATTTCGGCCAACATACTGTGGCCTTCCTCAGAGCGTGCTTATGCCAAACAGCTCTACAAAGCAGCCTACCGATCCTGTCAATGACACTTGGATGAAGGGGAGTCGGTCAGTCTTTCGAGGTGTGCTGGATGGGGTTCGTGGCTTTGGGTGTTCGTACGTCATCTGCGTCCAGGTTCTTCAAGGTACTGTTATATTCGTTGTATGCGTTGGCCAAGAAGGTCTAAGTGTATCTTTTTCCATTTGAGGCTGTTGCTGTCGCTCACCCGGTGAGTGAGGGTGGTGACTACTCCCCGTTTCGTGGCCGGGTGATGGTATCGCAACCATATCAGATTCATATGTCACAGGCCACCTTGCTGATTCCAAATCAGGGAACTGCCAGTTTTTTTCTTACAATGGAACCCTTTTACGTTTATGGTAAAAAAATAACAAACATCATGATTTCTGTGCTCTCTCCATACCATCAGTACACCAAATTTTAAACCCCTCATTTTTCCAATTTGCACTGACGGAGACTGCACACAAATTTTGCATACCGTATGCAGAGCCCGCGACTTACCTTGATCATCCAGTTTTATACCAAAATATGCTTCGGATATTATTTTCTGTAAGGTTTTTAATATTCCTTATCTGTTTTTGTTGCGTATTTTCTCCACAAATAGAGCAAAATACATTAGGGTCATTCAAACAATGTCTTCCTGGAGAACGCATTGTTTTGTAACAAAAGAATATCTATTAATATGACAAAGTACAATCAAAGTATCCTAAAAATAATGCAATAAACAGTGTTTAAAATGAAAAATAAGCTTTTATATAAAAATAGATATTTGCGTTGAATACTGTGAGTTTTGTGATTGCATCATTCATTACAGCGTTTGTAGCACTAAAACTAGAGCCAATTCAATGAAACTAATAGATTCAGCACATCCAATTACACTGTCTATTGTTACTGGAAACTCATAAAAGCGAATTAGAAAGCAAGAAACCATATGAAATATCAAGATCACAAATTGTACATTGCTATACTTATGTGGCAGATTAATTTTATGTATAATAAATTTGAGTACATCATGTAATTCTGTTTTATATATATATATATATATATATATATATATATATATATATATATATATATATATATATATCAGTGGGTATGCTCATTAACATAAGTGTCAGTGTATACATTCTATAAATCTAATAAACAAAATAATGTTCTGTTGCTTAGCCAGTATATTTTTTGGTTTTTATCTTATAAATGTGTTTTTTGTCTTGTAAATATGATTTCAATTACAATATATTGTTCATGTATAAATTTTGAGTGAACTTTTGGACAGTGACTTTTTGTGTGAAATTAGTCATGTTGTTTCATTATACGATACATTTCATTTTGAGTTTGATTGTTTTCTATCATGTTATTTAATTAATACAGGTGCAGTATCATTTTTGTTTGCTGCATTTTCTGTTTCCTCTGTTTTATTGTCGATCCATCTCTTTTTAACATTTCTAACGCATTTCTTTATTTCCTTTGTCAATCTTTGTCAATCTCTGTGTATTGTATTTTCAGCTGTACTGTTCTGTGTCTGGTTTTGCTTTGATTTAATTTAAGTTTAAGATCCTTTCTCTCTTCGATCTTTTCCCATGTATTTTCCTATAGCCATTTTCTCTGTTTTTTTCTGAAACCCACCACCTTCTCGGTCACTTCGTTTATATCCCCTTTTATTATTTTCCACTGATCTTTGACACTTAGATCATCCATTAAAATCATCCTTTAAAACTATTTTTTTCTTCTATTTTGAACTCTTTGCTTTTTTCAGGTGTATTAAGTTTTGTTACATCATATCTCGTTCTTTGAACTTCCAATTTTATTTTATTTGATAAAATCTTGATACGAATTTTGGCCATCACTAAGTGATGGTCACTGCCAATATCTGCTCCTCTTTTATTACGCACGTCGAGTAGAGACCCTCGCCATTTCTGGGTTATTGCTATGTGATCTATTTGATTTTGTGTCCTATGGTCAGGGGAAATCCAGATGACTTAATGGTGTGTTTTATGGGGGAAAATAGTTGCACGGAGGGAGAATATCAGATTAAATAGAAGTAAAACAGGAAGTGAAACAGGGCTGCATCCTATCGCCTCTCCTATTTATTGCAGTACTGGATGATGTGATAGATAGAGTAATAACAAAGGAAAAAAGACGTATTTGATGGGGTTTGACGGAAACTCTGGAAGACCAAGAGTATGCGGACGACATATGTCTTCTCTGTCACAGGTGCAATATGTTTCTAATTGTTTTTGTTTACATAGTATAACTTAATATCATGTTTAAACAAACAAATAATATAAAATAAATAAATAATTTATTTTTCCATTTTTACAATTTTTTCTCATGTTATATTACGTACTTCTTGTGGTAACTATGGTCAACCACTGCCCATAGTTACCACAATCTTGACATTTCATATGGTTCGTATAGTACATAAATATGTCAAGGTACAATTTGTGATCAGAAATAATCTGTTGATGTTAACGTAGGCTCTACTAAGCTTATCGATATCAGTTTTTTATTTACAATGTTGTATTTGGTAATGAATAGCATCTCCTTAAATAACCTTTTCTTGTAATTGGTTTCTATGTCAAGTATCGACAGTATTTCTATATCTTAGTATCGAACAATTCTACAACTGTTTTGACTCTTTGACATGTCCTAGAGCACACAACTGAATATCTTTGCTTGTGTCATACCCATATTGGTACAATCTTTTCTTTAAGTACTGACCTATTTGTCATATATAACGTTTGTCACAACCCCACAAGGGACAGAATAAATTATATTACTCATGTTTTCATTGTCTATTTTGTCTTTGGTATTGCTGAACACAGAATTGGCTTATGTTCTCTTGTAATTGAAACTAATATTGAAACTATCATTTCTCAATATATTATTCAAAGATTCAAAATGGTCTTTAATGTGCACTAAAGATTTATAAGACGTTTTTGGTTCAATGTCCTGTCCTTTGGTTCAATGCTGTGATTGATGTTGCAATTGCTTATTTCAGTCCTATCCTTATTCTTGTTGTCACTACAGCATTGTATAGAAGGGAATTCATCAATTTTCTAAGGAAACCATTAGAATGCAAAATATTTTTAATTTTATGTAGGTTGGCTGCATGAAAGCATTGGTTACTGAACCATGGCAATCAAATACAGGGATTTGTTTGAGTGCCTTGGCTACATTCATTTGGGAGGACAGCTTGTGATGTGATCTAAAATTCAGCTGATGTAATTGGTCATTTGTGTAGTTTCCTGTGCCGGCCTGCATTAATAGTCCCATGGGTGTTCCTGATAACCAACATAACTAGAAGGGAATTTTGGAGTCCTGTATCAACTCTATTGTAAATTTAATTTCTCATAAAAATTATAAACTTTTGTATCAACAGTCAATTGCTCACTGCCTCTAAGAATTGATAAAATCAAGCCTTCTACATATTTATATATAAATGTTGGTTTGTAAAGCAAATGTTGGTCGGTAAAGTAACACTGTGCAGTAAATGTTGTATAACTATAATAAACTATATTATTTTACAATAATAATACCTATGTCAGCAATAGTTGGAGGGGAACCCATGGCTACACCATCTACCATCCTGTAACTTCTTTGTAAATGTCTAGAATTGTGGAGAAATGTTTAGAATTATGTAGTAATGTCCGTCATTATAACATAAACACAGAAGTTGGAAAAATTCAATTTCGATGAGTTTAGTCACAGTATTGTTTTGTAGTTTTTCCCACATCAGAGATGATATCCAAAGCAAATTTTATAGAAATGTCAGTAAATAGGGATTTAACTTCCAGAGATATTATGATATGTTCAGAAGATATGATGGACTTTTGATGCAGTTATCCAATTGAAAAGAATCTTTAATGTTGTATTCATTACTGGTTAAGCTACTCAAGAGATTACGCATGAACTTGGCGGTTTGTACACGGGAACGTGGCATGTGGGGCTGTTAACAAAACTTACTACAGGTCTCAATGGGTTGCCCTGATGATGGAGGAATAAACTTCGAAATGTTGGCAAACTGATAAAATATTGTCTTAATTTATGGACCAATACCCACGAACAACATGATGGAAAGGGGAATATAATTTTAAATCTATCAAAAAATGTATCATAGTTATTTAGAATTCTACGGGTCAAGGATATTTCATCCTCTCAATTTGTATAGTATTGTTGTCAAAAAAACAACAAAAAACAAAAATGGTCTTTGCCCGTCTAGTAGTGGAGCTCCCCACGTGAACGTCTTAGATTTTTACTCATTTTTTATGCCAAGTCCTATATGTTCAAAGGTTTATGGTAAAGTTGTAGTTGCATAGGAGCAATAGGTTTTGACTCCGTGTTGCGTTGTTGAGCAGAACGACTAAAAATATTCCCAATGTTAGGATTCAATATTTCCAAAGATTGACGAGTTGCGAGACAAAAATGCATTCAATCTATTAAACATTAAGTAAAAGATTTGTTTCTAAGTTCATGTAGTTTTATTATTATTATTATTATTATTATTATTATTATTATTATTATTATATTACATCTCGTATCTCTACGGTGATTACATAAAATGTACAGACTAACATAATCATAATACAAATTATAGTTTTAATTTTGAATATAAATATTCACGTTGATTTCCTATAAATTTTCTGACGATTCTTGCCGTTGAGATGACAGTAACCTTCTGCTTAAGCTTTCATAGGTTTTCAGGAAGATCTAATTCCTTGAGACTTTGATGCATGGTCTTCGGGATGACTCTAGTATTTGATACTATAATTGGAACGATTCTCACTTTGCAAGCATTCCATTGTTGGAGAATAGACTCTGAGAGATCCACATACTTATTTTCTGTGTATTTCAACTGAAGATTGGAAGTGTTTGGAACTGAGACATCGATTATGTCAACTTGCCTGCTTTCTTTATTGAACAGAACAATATCAGGTCTATTGCAGATGACAATTCTGTCTGTGAGAATCGTTTTGTCCCAGTACAGCTGATAAGAATGATTTTCCAACACATTCTCCGGGTTATACTGCGAGACTCGTGCTTCGGATGATAATTGGTACTTCTTGGCAAATTCTTGGTGGATTAATTTTGCTACTGCCTCATGCCTGTTCCTGTATTCTGATCCAGCTATATGTGAGCAGCCTGATGTAATGTGCTGTATTAATTCAATTTGTCCACAACCGAATCGGCAGCGGTCATCGTTCACACTTGGGTCTTTGAGTATATATATTCTGTAATTGCGTGTTGGAATAACTTGATCTTGTATGGCAACCATAAATCCTTCAGTTTCAGGGAAGATCTGCCCTGAGACCAACCAGTAGTTCGACGACTGTGTATCGACATGTGCTTGGCTGATCTCGTTTGGATGTCTTCCGTGAATAGGCTTTGCCATTCACGCATCAAGTTTTTGCTGAGTGCCGTAAGGTTTACGTCTGACTGGCATAATTTTAATAGTGTCCATTCGTCCACTGCACAAACTGCTTGGTGTAGCTTGGACGTGGTAGATTTCTCGTGGAAGAACTTTCTGAGGCTCTCAACCTGCTTGCAAATCATGGTGTTAATGTCAGTGAAGCCTCTACCGCCAAGGCGTCGTGGGATGGTCACACGTTCAACAGAGACTCGAGGGTGATGCTTAAGGTTTTTCGATAGTAGCACCCTTAACGTTCGTTGAATATTCTCTATGTCTGTGATGCTCCATGACACTATTCCCGCTGAGTATCCTAAGATGGGCACAGCATAAGTGTTAACAGATTTTGAAGTGTTCCCTCCATTAAGTCCAGTTTTTAAAATTCTTCTTACTTTCCGGACAAATTCAGTGGTTAGTTCATTCTTTACTCTGGTGTGATCAATGCCTAGCTTGTTCAACTCCCAGATATCGGTATGTTTCTTCAGCTTCCATACCGCATATTCTACTACAGGTCTCAAGGTCGTATGCAGTATTTTGCAGCTTTACTTTAACCAAACTCACATCTCGGCATTTGTATAATCCAAGTTGCATTCTTGTGTCGTTTGAAAATCTTTCCACAGTTTTCACGAGATATGTGATCTGTGTGTTAGTTGACGCATACAGCTTTACATCGTCCATATAAGCCAGATGGTTAATGCGATGTAAAACTTTCATTCCTGATTTGATCGTAAATCCGTATTCTGTGGCGTTTAGCATATTGAACAACGGGTTCATGCACAAAATAAACCATAGTGGGCTTAGTGAATCAACATGAAAAATACCACGTTTTATACGGATGATATCAGTTTCAGTAGCTTGAGTAGGTGTTTTCAAGTGCATCTTCGTTTTCCAGGTAATTATCACATGTTGCAGGAACATGATCACAGACGAGTTGACTTTGTAAAGCCGAAGCACTGCTAATAGCCAATCATGCGGAACAGAATCGAAGGCTGTTTTAAAATTCACATACCCCATATACAGATTTCTATTCTTCTTAGACGCCAGGTTACATACAACTGAGTCTATCATTAGCTGTTCTTTGCAACCTTTAGAAACTTTTTTGCATCCCTTTCACTCTTCCGCTAAAATGTTGTTTTGTTCACAATGGGTAGTAATCATTTGCGAAAGGAATGATGTGATAATCTTATAAAGTGTTGGAAGACACGTGATTGGGCGGTATTTAGATGGATCCTGAAGATTATATGCATCTTTAGGTGTAAAAAAGGTAATACCTTGTGTAAGAAATCTTGGCATTTTACTCGGTTCTTTTATAACAGAGTTGATTAGTACATTATTATTATTATGATTATTATTATTACTATTATTATTAATATTATTATTATTATTCCACTACATCACGACCAAACATGTCATGAGTCGGCTCAAAATAAATTCTATTCCAGGTAGCAACCAGCAACCTAAGGAGCAGATCTAGGAACCGTCGGTACCTCTACAATACGAGTACTTTGCGCAAAATACGAGCTGTTCCGAATAAAGCAATTTCTTGCACTTCCCAGTCTTTTTATTTACCTGGGAGTTTAGCTAAGTTCTTACACAAATTTTGCTGAACAACTCCCAGTGCTCCGATGACTATCGGTACGAACTGTGCTTTTACGTCTCACATTCGGCTGATCTCGATTTCCAAACTTTTGTATTTAAGACGTTTTTCTGCGTCCTTGGTTACGACGTTTTGATTGCAAGGTACAGCAACATTGACAAGTAGACATGATTTTTTTCTCCAAATCCCGCATAACTATATCCGGTTTGTTTGCCGCTATCGTGCGATCAATTTGGATTCGTTGGTCATAAAATATTGTACACAATTCAACAGATGTCACCGGCTTTGGTGAGTGTTCGTACCACTTGGGGCATGTGTTTGGAACTTCGAGGGCGGTACAGATCTGCCAGTGGAGGTACCTACACACCCTGTTGTGTCTTTTCAAGTAATCGGTCTTTGCTAGGATTGGATAAGCTGAGACAATATGATCAATGGTTTCTACGTGTTCCTGGCAAATGCGGCATTTATCATCTTGGGAAATTTTGAGAAGTGCTTTATCATTATGTCGTGTTCTCAATGCCTGAATTTGGGCAGCTATTATAAGTGCTTCCGATTCTGGCTTCATTCTTCCCCTTTTGAGCCACATAAATTGATCTTTATTTATCAGTACCCTCTCCATTCGTTTCAAATATTGTCCGGGGAGTGTTTTATCTCTTCACGATTTCTTTAACATATTTTGCGTCACATTTCATGTTAAGTTGCATTATTCATGTTAAGTTCAGTGTCTCTGTTATTCTGCGTGTCTTGTATAGTCTTGTTCACAATGCTTCTTGCTACACTTACAATACCTGTTTCTCATTCTTCGGTCAGATTTTATGACCTGTCTCATTAGTGGGTCATCTTGATGGTTGACTACATACTTTCCCATCCCAACTATTGCAGTGCCAGGAAGACTCAATTTGTCTGAGGCCTCTTCCTCCTTTTATTATTATTATTATTATTATTATTATTATTATTATTATTATTATTATCATTATTAATATTATTATAATTGACATTATTTTTATTCACATTGCAAATTCTGAAATCGCGAGACAAGTCCTTCCCCACTCACCGCAGAATATTTTCTCAAGTTTTGCATACTCATTTCATTCAGTCACTGGTGAAAATGAGTTATCTTCCAGAGAAGTGATGAGCCCATTAGGAAAGGCACCATGGGATGTGCGACTAAACAATAACTTGAGCCAAACTGTAGACGGCAAAAGGCCAAAACGCTGACTCCAGGACGCGGCCTTCGGGTCGGCTATCCCCTATCTTGCAAGACGTCTGAGGTGGCGCTTTGGAGAAATGTCAGAAAATTATTTCATGTATTGGAAAACCGACATCTTTCGAATTGTTCTTCATTGTACAATTCTTTTCACACGTTTCTACTAATTATTCGATAGTCATTCAAAAGTCTTAAAAGTCTTAAACACTTTATAATAATTCATTTTACATAGTTATGAAAATTTAGTGAAGCTCGAAATATTGTCAGGGAGTGGGGCAAATAACTCAATTTAAAGTTACCTTATTCTGGCATCCAATGTCCTAAGTTAGAGGGAAGTTAGAAGACTTGGCACTTCAGCGAGTTATACTTAATGAATATTCCATTTATATAATCCGTTTGCATTTTAAGCTGATTTTTACACTGATCTCTGCCAATTGTTATTACTATTATCATTTCCAGAGAAATAATTTGAACTAGCAATCCCATGACCACTAGGGTCATGACAGAAGATTGATGGAAAGAATGTAGCACAATACTAGGGACACTTTGAAGTAGTTTATTCACAATCGTTTGGCGTCTTCAGAATTGGGAACAAAATTTATTTTACCAAATTTTCCATTTTTGAAACTTTCAGAGATGTTCCTAGTTTTGTGTATTATGTCTATTTAACGGCAAAAATGTTGTTGTTTTTTAAATATTATGTTTAATATTATATTACTACTTTGGAACATTTTGGCCGAATATTTTCCCGCAGATCCCTACAGCAATGTGGTTGCTACTTCAAATCCTTGCGCTGAAATTACAATTGCCATAGACCTTGGCCAAAAAATAATGTTCAAATGCAAATTGACTAAAATCATGAATTTTTGTTCCTTAAATATAACCAGCCACTTTGGCAATTTGTTGCAACTTTGCCTCTAACAAGAGGCATTGTATGTCAGATTTGGCAAAGAAATACACTAATGTAGAGGCTTCAAAATGTGCTCTTTCAAATGTGATATTTTTTAATAATTTTATAAAAGTACTTTTCTGTAAACATATGTTAAAAATACATCATTTTGGAGCTGCTAGCAAAAATCATCAATTTTATACTTAATTTTTTCAGTAATGGTAAGAGTAAAGTTATTTAAACTTTCAATTAAAAAACAATGTTACTTTGAGATATTATGTGCTAAATTTCAATTTTTATGTGAATATTTAGGAATCTATACAAAAATAAATTCTGGAGTTTTTATTGAACACATTTTTTTTCGTCGACATTACTGCACATTTTTCCATTTTTGAGGCATTGTAATGCTCTAAAAGATAATAATCGTATTAACTTTTTTAAAAGCCTCAAAACCTACTCCTTGTAATGAAGAATGTTTGAAACAATTTCTAGAAGGTGCTTTTTTGTAAAAGGAGGCTGAATATACCATATTTTGAGACTTTTAGCCAAAATAATAAATTTTAACTTAATTTGTGAAGTAATGGTAAGAGGTACAAGGTTTTGATTATGCATTAAGAAACAAAGTAATGTTACTATGGTATGAGGCAAGTCTTAT
>JAHLJT010008969.1:0-33733 GCA_031308135.1 Acheta domesticus
TAATTTAATTTTTCCAGAAAATTTTACAGGATTCCGGAATGTTTCTCAGGAGAAAATTTTTCAAGAAGGACATTCTCACGAGAGAGTTCCTCATTAAAATCTGTGCACAGATAGGTGCAGGCATCAGAGTTGGGGTAGACCTTTTGAGATACTTTCTATGTGTCTGGATATTTCGATAACCGTAAAAACTTGCAAGATCGTGCATCCTTTTCATTCAAGAAACATTCGTCACACACTCAAGGTGAATTGTCTTTGTTGAATTTAACCTTCTTTAGTGCTATCACATGTATTTCATATTTGACATTTAGTTTGGTATAAAGCAGTTGGTGTAAATGTAGTCATAGGAAACTTTGCATTAGAGTTTTACGCATACTAAAAAGCTGCATAGAACTAAATTTCAAGTAAAGTATTTCATCCTATACACAAATTCATTTTTCATAACATTAGGGATCCTGAATCCACTTTTAGAACTTGAATTTAGAAACAAAACAATTTCTTAAAAAATTAATTTAATTTTTCCAGAAAATTTTACAGGATTCCGGATGGTTTCTCAGGAGAAAAATTTTCACGAAGAGAATTCTCACGAGGAGAGTTCCCTCTCATGAAACTGTGTGCAAGATAGGTGCAGGCATCAGAGTTGTGTGTAGAGTTTTTTAGATACTTCTTATATGTGTTCTGATATTTCGATTAACCGTAAACTTTGCAGATCGTGCATCATTTTTCATTCAAGAAACATTCTTCCACATTCCTCAAGTGAATTGTCTTTGTTGAATTTAACCTTTCTTATAGTGCTATCACATGTATTTTCACTTTTTGACAGTTAAGTTTGGTATAAAGCAGTTGGTGTAAATGTAGTCATAGGAAACTTTGCATTAAGAGTTTTACACCTATAAAGGCTGCATAGAACTAAATTTCAAGTCAATTATTAAAACCTATACCACAAATTCATTTGTCATAACCATTTTGAAAGATCCTGAATCCACTTTTCGAGCCTGAATTTTAGAAACAAAAACAGTTTCTTAAAAAAATTAATTTAACTTTTCCAGAAATTTTACAGGTTTCGGATTGTTCTCAGGAGAAAATTTTCAGTCAATACATTAGATAAAAGCGCTAGTGAAGCCTAAATACTTTGCTAAAAGTCCGTTTACAATGATTGTTCGAAGGAAGATTTCCAATACCAAAACATTGTGCATTTATTAAGAAAACTTCTGAGATATCGAAAAAACGCATTATTAGCTGCTGAAAACGGCTAAAAAACACTATTTCAAAGAAAACTGAGTTAAATATTCTTATACCTATTGATCTTGCATTCACGAGAGAGTACCACTTACAAAAACTGTTTGCATGAACAGGTGCAGGCATCAGCGGTTCTTGAAACCTTTCTAGACATTTCTTCTACGTTCTGATATATCTATAAAAGTTAAAATTCTCAAGTTCGTGCACCCTTGTTGATTCCAGAGACATTCGTCACACAGTTCCTCAAGAGAATTTTCTTTGTGGAATTTTACGTTTCTTATAGTGCTTCACATGTATGTTCACTTTGACATTTAGTTTGGTGATAAAGCAGTTGCTGTAAGTGTAGTCATAGGAAACTTTGCATTAAGAGTTTACACCAATAAAAGCTAGCATAGAACTAAATTTCAAGTAAAGTATTCAAACCTATACACAAATTCATTTGTCATAACCATTTAAAAAGATCTAATCACTTTTAGATCCTGATTAGAGAAACAAAAAATTTTTCTTAAAAATAAATTTTAATTTTTCCAGAAATTTTACAGGATTCCGGATGGTTCTCAGGAGAAAATTTTCACGAACAGGATTCTCACGAGGAGAGTTCTCTCATGAAAACTCTGTGCACAGATAGGTGCAGGCATCAGAGTTGTGTGTAGAGTTTTTTAGATACTTTTATATGTGTTCTGATATTTCGATTAACGTAAAACTTTGCAAGATCGTGCATCATTTTTCATTCAAGAAACATTCTTCACACACTTCAAGTGAATTGTCTTTGTTGAATTTAACCTTTCTTATAGTGCTATCACATGTATTTTCACTTTTTGACAGGTAGTTTGGTATAAAGCAGTTGGTGTAAATGTAGTCATAGGAAATTTTGCATTAAGAGTTTTACACCTAAAAAAACCTGCATAGAACTATATTTCAAGTAAAATATTTCCATCCTATACACAAATCATTTTTCATAACAATTTTGGGAGACCTGAATCCACTTTTAGAACATGAATTTAGAAACGAAAACAATTTCTTAAAAAATTAATTTAATTTTTCCAGAAATTTTACAGGATCCGGATGGTTCTCAGGAGAAAAATTTTCACGAAGAGAATTCTCACGAGGAGAGTTTCCTGCATGAAACTGTGTGCACTGATAGGTGCAGGCATCAGAGTTGTGTGTAAGTTTTAGATACTTCTTATATGTGTTCAATATCGAGTAACCGTAAAACTTTGCAAGATCGTTGCATCATGTTTTTCATCAGAAGAAACATTATCACAAACTTCAATGTGATGATTTGTTGAATTTAACCTTTCTTTAGTGCTATCACATGTATTTTCACTTTTGACAGGTAGTTTCGCATTAGCAGTTGTGTAAATGTAGTCATAGGAAAACTTTGCATTAAGTTTTACACTATTAAAGCCTGATAGAACTAAATTTCAAGTCAATTATTTAAAACTATACACAAATTCATTTGTCATAACCATTTTGAAAGATCCTGAATCCACTTTTCGAGCCTGAATTTAGAAACAAAAACAGTTTCTTAAAAAAATTATTTAACTTTTCCAGAAATTGTTACAGGTTTCTGGATTGTCTCAGGAGAAATTTTCAGTCAATACATTAGAAAAAAGCGCTAGTGAAGCTAAATACTTGCTAAAAGTCCGTTACAATGATTGTTCGAAGAGAAGATTCCAATACCAAAACATTGTGCATTTAGAGGAAAACTTCTGAGATATCGAAAAACGCATTATTAGCTGCTGAAACGGCTAAAAAACACTATTCAAGAAAACTGAGTTAAAATACTCTTAATACTATCTGATCTTGCATTCACGAAGAGAGTACACTTACAAAAATGGTTTGCATGAACAGGTGCAGGCATCAGCGTTTTCTGGAAAACCTTTCTAGACATTTCTTTACGTTCTGATATATCTATAAAAGTTAAAATTTCTCAAGTTCGTGCACCCTGTTGATTCCAGAGACATTCGTCACACAGTTCTCAAGAGAATTTCTTTGTGGAATTTTACGTTTTTATAGTGCTTTCACATGGATGTTCACTTTTGACATTTATTTTGGGTAAAGCAGTTGCTGTAAGTGTAGCATAGGAAACTTTGCATTAAGAGTTTTACACCAATATAAAAGCTAGCATAGAACTAAATTTCAAGTAAAGTATTCAACCTATACACAAATTATTTGTCATAACCATTTTAAGATCCTTAATCACTTTTAGATCCTGATTTAGAAACAAAAATTTTCTTAAAAATATTAATTTATTTTTCCAGAAATTTTACAGGATTCCGGATGGTTCTCAGGAGAAAATTTTCACGACAGATTCTCAAAGAGGAGAGTTACTCTCATGAAACTCTGTGCACAGATAGGTGCAGGCATCAGAGTTGTGTGTAGAGTTTTTTAGATACTTCTTATATGTGTTCTGATATTTCGATTAACCGTAAACTTTGCAAGATCGTGCATCATTTTCATTCAAGAAACATTCTTCACACACTTCAAGTGAATTGTCTTTGTTGAATTTAACCTTTCTTATAGTGCTATCACATGTATTTTCACTTTTGGACAGGTAGTTTCGCATTAGCAGTTGGTGTAAATGTAGCATAGGAAATTTGCATTAAGAGTTTACACCTATATTAAAGCCTGCATAGAACTAAATTTCAAGTAATATTTAAACCTATACACAAATTTTTTGTCATAACCATTTTGAAAGATCCTGAATCCACTTTTAGAGCCTGAATTAGAAAACAAAAACAATTTCTTAAAAAAATTAATTTAACTTTTCCAGAAATTTACAGGTTTCTGGATTGTTCTCAGGAGAAAATTTTCAGTCAATACATTAGATAAAAGCGCTAGTGAAGCCTAAATACTTTGCTAAAAGTCCGTTTACAATGATGTCGAAGAGAAGATTTCCAATACAAAACATTGTGCATTTATTAAGAAAACTTCTGAGATATCGAAAAAACGCATTATTAGCTGCTGAAACGGCTAAAAACACTATTTCAAGAAAACTGAGTTAAATACTCTTTATACCTATTGATCTTGCGTTCACGAAGAGAGTACCATACAAAACGTATGCATGAACAAGTGCAGGCATCAGAGTTTTCTGGAAACCCTTCAAGACATTTTTTACGTTCTGATATTCTATAAAAGTTAAAATTTCTCAAGTTCGTGCACCCTTGTTGATTCCAGAGACATTCGTCACACACTTCCTAAGAGAATTGTTTTGTTGAATTTTACGTTTCTTATAGAGCTTCAACATGTATGTTCACTTTGACAGGTTAGTTGGTATAAAGCAGTTGGTGTAAATGTAGACATAGGAAACTTTGCATTTAGGAGTGTTACATCTAAAAAGCTGCTTAGAACTAAATTTCAAGTAACATATTTCAATCCTATCACAAATTCATTTGTCATAACCATTTGAAAGATCCTGAATCCACTTTTAAAGCCTGAATTTAGAAACAAAAAAATTTTTACAAAAATTAAATTATTTTCCAGAATTTTACAGGTTTCTGGATTGTTCTAGGAGAAAAATTTCAGTCATGACATTAGATAAAGCGCTAGTGAATGACTAAATAACTTGCTAAAAGTCCGTTTACCATGATTTTTCGAAGAGAAGATTGCAATACCAAAACATGTTCATTAATAAGAAAACTTTCTGAAATATCGAAAAAACGCATTATTAGCTGCTGAAACCGCTAAAAACATATTTCAGAAAAACTGAGTTAAATACTCCTTTTACTATGTGAGGCTTCAACTCACGAAGAGAGTTCACTTATAAAAACTGTATGCATAAGCATGTGCAGCAACGAGTTTTCAGTAAACCTTTCTACCATTTTCTATGTTCTGATATATCTATAACAGTTAAAATTTCTCAGTTCGTGCACCCTTGTGATTCAGAGAAATTCGTCACACAGTTCCTCAAGAGAATTTTCTTTGTCGAATTTACGTTTCTTATAGTGCTCTCACATGGTGTTCACTTTTGACATTAGTTTGTGTAAAGCAGTGATAAGTGTATTCATAGGAAACTTTGCATTAAGAGTTTACACCTATAAAAGATAGCATAGAACTAAATTTCAAGTAAAGATTTCAAACCTATACACAAATTCATTTGTCATAACCATTTTACAAGATCTTAATAACTTTTAGATCCTGAATTTAGAACAAAAATTTTTTTAAAAAATATTAATTTAATTTTCCAGAAATTTTACAGGATTCCGAATGTTTCTCAGGAGAAAATTTTCACGAAGACGATTCTCACGAGGAGATTTCCTCTCATGAAACTTCTGTGCACAGATAGGTGCAGCTATCAGCGTCGTGTGTAGAGTTTTTAGATATTCTTATATGTGTTCTGATATTCGATTAACGTAAAAACCTTGCAAGATCGTGCCTCATTTTCATCAAGACATTCTTCACACACTTCAAGTGAATGTCTTGTGAATTTAACTTTCTTATAGTGCTATCACATGTATTTTATCTTTGACAGGTAGTTTGGTATAAAGCAGTTGGTGTAAATGTAGTCATAGGAAACTTTGCATTAGAGTTTTAAGCTATAAAAGCCTGCATAGAACTAAATTTCAAGTAAAATATATTTCCATTCTATACCAAATTCATTTTTCATAACAATTTTGGGATACGGCTGAATCCATTTTAGAAAACTTGTTTAGAAACAAAAACAATTTCTTAAAAATATAATTTAATTTTTCCAGAAATTGTTACAGGATTCCGGATGGTTCTCAGGAGAAAATTTTCACGAAGAGAATTTCACGAAGAGAGTTCCTTCATGAACCTGGTGCAAGATGGGTGTAGGCATCAGTCATGTGTGTGTAGATAGAGTTTTTTGATAGTTCATAATGTGTTCTGATATTTCGATAACCGTAAAACTTGCAAGATCGTGCACCATTTTAATTCAAGAAACATTCTTCACACACTTCCTCAAAGAGAATTGTCTTTGTTTAATTTTACGTTTCTTATAGTGCTATCACAGCATTTTCACTTTTGACAGGTAGTTTGGTATAAAGCAGTTGGTGTAAATGTAGTCATAGGAAACTTTGCATTAGAGTTTTACACTATAAAAGCCTGCATAGAACTAAATTCAAATAAACTATTAAAACTATACACAAATTATTGTCATAACCATTTTGAAAGATCCTGAAATCCACTTTTCGAGCCTGAATTTAGAAAACAAAAACAATTTCTTAAAAAATTAATTTAACTTTTCCAGAAATTTTACAGGTTCTGGATTGTTCTCAGGAGAAAATTTCAGTCAATACATTAGATAAAAGCGCTAGTGAAGCTAAATACTTTGCTAAAAGTCCGTTTACAATGATTGTTCGAAGAGAAGATTGCAAATACCAAAACATTGTGCATTTATTAAGAAAACTTCTGAGATATCGAAAAAAGCATTATTAGCTGCTGAAACCGCTTAAAAAACACTATTTCAAGAAAACTGAGTTAAATATCTTTAACTAATGTGATCTTGCACTCACGAAGAGAGTTCCATATTAAAAACTGTATGCATAACAGGTGCAGGCATCAGAGTTTTCAGTAAACTTTCTACACATTTCTTACGTTCTGATATATCTATAAAAGTTAAAATTTCTCAAGTTCGTGCACCCTTGTTGATTCCAGAGACATTCGTCACACAGTTCCTCAAGAGAATTTTCTTTGTGGATTTTACGTTTCTTTAGTGCTTTCAAATGGATGTTCACTTTTGACATTAGTTTGGTGTAAAAGCAGTTGTGTAAGTGTAGTCATAGGAAACTTTGCATTAAGAGTTTTACACCAATAAAAGATAGCCATAGAACTAAATATCAAGTAAAGTATTTCAAACCTATACAAAATCATTTGTCATAACCATTTTAAAAGATCCTTAATACACTTTTAGATCCTGAATTTAGAAACAAAAAATTTTTTTTAAAAATATTAATTTAATTTTTCCAGAAATTTTACGGATTCCGAATGTTTCTCAGGAGAAATTTTCACGAAGACGATTCTCACGAGGAGAGTTCCTCTCATGAAACTCGTGCACAGATAGGTGCAGCTATCAGAGTTGTGTGTAGAGTTTTTTTAGATACTTCTTATATGTGTTCTGATATTTCGATTAACCGTAAACTTTGCAAGATCGTGCATCATTTTTTTTCATTCAAGAAAACATTCTTCACACACTTCAAGTGATTGTCTTTGTTGAATTTAACCTTTCTTATAGTGCTATCACATGTATGTTACTTTTGACAGGTAGTTTGGTATAAAGCAGTTGGTGTAAATGTAGTCATAGGAAACTTTGCATTAAGAGTTTTACGCCTATAAAAGCCTGCATAGAAACTAAATTTCAAGTAAAATATTCCATCCTATACAAATCATTTTTCATAACACTTTTGGGATACCCTGAATCACTTTAGAACTTGAATTTAGAAACAAAAACAATTTCTTACAAAATATAAATTAATTTTCCAGAAATTTTACAGGATTCCGGATGGTTCTCAGGAGAAAATTTTCACGAAGAGAATTCTCACGAAGAGAGTTCCTCTCATGAAACTGTGTGCACAGATAGGTGTAGCATCAGAGTTGTGTGTAGAGTTTTTTAGATAGTTCTTATATGTGTTCTGATATTTCGATTAACCGTAAAACTTTGCAAGATCGTGCACCATTTTTCATTCAAGAAACATTCTTCACACACTTCCTCAAAGAATTGTATTTGTTTAATTTAACCTTTCTTATAGTGCTATCACATGTATTTTCACTTTTGACAGTTAGTTTGGCAAAAAGCATTTTGGTGTAAATGTAGTCATAGGAAACTTTGCATTAAGAGTTTTACACCTATAAAAGCCTGCATAGAACTAAATTTCAAATAAATTATTTAAAAACTATACACAAATTATTTGTCATAACCATTTTGAAAGATCCTGAATCCACTTTTCGAGCCTGAATTTAGAAACAAAAACAATTCTTAAAAAAAATTAATTTAACTTTTCCAGAAATTTTACAGGTTTCTGGATTGTTCTCAGGAGAAAATTTTCAGTCAATACATTAGATAAAAGCGCTAGTGAAGCCTAAAATACTTGCTAAAAGTCCGTTTACAATGATTGTTCGAAGAGAAGATTTCCAATACCAAAACATTGTGCATTTATTAAGAAAACTTCTGAGATATCGAAAAAACGCATTATTAGCTGCTGAAACGGCTAAAAACACTATTTCAGAAAAACAGTTAAATCCTCTTATACCTATCTGATCTTGCATTCACGAAGAGAGTACCACTTACAAAACTGTTTGCATGAACAGGTGCAGGCATCAGCGTTTTTGGAAACCTTTCTAGACATTTCTTTACGTTCTGATATATCTATAAAAGTTAAAATTTTCAAGTTCGTGCACCCTTGTTGATTCAGAGGACATTCGTCACACAGTTCCTCAAGAGAATTTTCTTTGTGAATTTTACGTTTCTTATAGTGCTTTCACATGTATGTTCACTTTTGACATTTAGTTGGTGTAAAAGCAGTTGCTGTAAGTGTAGTCATAGGAAACTTTGCATTAAGAGTTTTACACCAATAAAAGCTAGCATAGAACTAAATTTCAAGTAAAGTATTCAAACCTATACACAAATTCATTTGTCATAACCATTTTTAAAGATCCTTAATCCACTTTTAGATCCTGATTTTAGAAACAAAAACTTTTTCTTAAAAATATTAATTTAATTTTTCCAGAAATTTTACAGATTCCGGATGGTTCTCAGGAGAAAATTTTCACGAACAGGTTCTCACGAGGAGAGTTCCTCTCAAAAACTTGTGCACAGATAGGTGCAGGCATCAGAGTTGTGTGTAGAGTTTTTTAGATACTTCTTATATGTGTTCTGATATTTCGATTAACCGTAAAACTTTGCAAGATCGTGCATCATTTTCATTCAAGAGAACATTCTTCACACACTCAAGTGAATTGTCTTTGTTGAATTTAACCTTTCTTATAGTGCTATCACATGAATTTCACTTTTGACAGGTAGTGGATATAAGCAGTTTGTGTAAATGTAGTCATAGAAATTTTGCATTAAGAGTTTTACACTAAAACAAACCTGCATTAGAACTATTTCAAGTAAAATATTTCCATCGCTATAACAAAATTCATTTTTCATAACAATTTTTTTGGGAGACCTGAATCCACTTTTAGAACCTGAATTTAGAAACGAAAACAATTTCTTAAAAATATTAATTTAATTTTTCCAGAAATTTTACAGGATTCCGATGGTTCTCAGGAGGAGAAAATTTCACGAAGAGAATCTCACGCGGAGAGTTCCTCTCATGAACTGGTGCACTGTAGGTGCAGGCATCAGAGTTGTGTGTAGAGTTTGTTAGTACTTCTATATGGTTCTAATATTCGATTAACCGTAAAACTTTGCAAGATCGTGCATCATTTTTCATAGAAGAAACATTTCTTCACAAACTTCAAGTGAATTGTATTTGTTGAATTTAACCTGTCTTTAGTGCTATCACATGTATTTTCACTTTGACAGGTAGTTTCGCATTAGCAGTGGTGTAAATGTAGTCATAGGAAACTTTGCATTAGAGTTTTACACTATTAAAGCTGCATAGAACTAAATTTCAAGCAATTATTAAAACCTATACACAAATTCATTTGTCATAACCATTTTGAAAGATCCTGAAATCCCCTTTTCGAGCTGAATTTAGAAACAAAAACAAGTTCTTAAAAAAATTAATTTAACTTTTCCAGAAATTTTACAAGTTTTCTGATTTCTCAGGAGAAATTTTCAGTCAATACATTAGATAAAGCGCTAGTGAAGCTAATACTTTGCTAAAAGTCCGTTTACAATGATTGTTCGAAGAGAAGATTTCCAATACCAAAACATTGTGCATTTATTAAGAAACTTCTGAGATATGAAAAACGCATTATTAGCTGCTGAAACGGCTAAAAACACTATTTCAAGAAAACTGAGTTAAATACTTCTTATACCTATCTGATTTGCTTTCACGAAGAGAGTACCACTTACAAAACTGTTGCATGAACAGGTGCAGGCATCAGCGTTTTCTGGAAACCTTTCTAGACATTTCTTCTACGTCTGATATATCTATAAAAGTTAAAATTTCTCAAGTTCGTGCACCCTTGTTGATTCCAGAGACATTCGTCACACAGTTCCTCAGAGAATTTTCTTGTGTGGAATTTTACGTTTCTTATAGTGCTTTCACATGTATGTTCACTTTGACATTTAGTTTGGTGTAAAGCAGTTGCTGTAAGTGTAGTCATAGGAAACTTTGCATTAAGAGTTTACACCAATAAAAGCTAGCATAGAACTAAATTTCAAGTTAAGTATTTCAAACCTATACACAAATTCATTGTCATAACCATTTTAAAAGATCCTTAATCCACTTTTAGATCCTGATTTAGAAACAAAAACTTTTTCTTAAAAAATATTAATTTAATTTTTCCAGAAATTTTACAGGATTCCGGATGGTTCTCAGGAGAAAATTTTCACGAAGAGGATTCTCACGAGGAGAGTCCTCTCATGAAACTGTGTGCACAGATAGGTGCAGGCATCAGAGTTGTGTGTAGAGTTTTTTAGATACTTATATGTGTTCTGTTATTTCGATTAACCGTAAAACTTTGCAAGATCGTGCATCATTTTTCATTCAAGAAACATTCTTCACACACTTCAAGTGAATTGTCTTTGTTGAATTTAACCTTTCTTATAGTGCTATCACATGTATTTTCACTTGTGACAGGTAGTTTCGCATTAGCAGTGGTGTAAATGTAGTCATAGGAAATTTTGCATTAAGAGTTTTACACCTATAAAAGCCTGCATAGAACTAAATTTCAAGTAAATTATTTAAAACCTATACACAAATTCATTTTTCATAACAATTTGAAAGATCCTGAATCCACTTTAGAGCCTGAATTTAGAAACAAAAACAATTCTTAAAAAAATTAATTTAATTTCCAGAAATTTTACAGGTTTCTGGATGTTCTCAGGAGAAAATTTTCAGTCATAATTAGATAAAAGCGCTAGTGAAGCCTAAATACTTTGCTAAAAAGTCCGTTACAAGATTGTTCGAGAGAAGATTTCCAATACCAAAACATTGTGCATTTATAAGAAAACTTCTGAGATATCGAAAAACGCTTAATAGCTGCTGAAACGGCTAAAAACCACTATTTCAGAAAACTGAGTATAATACTTCTTATACCTATTGACTGCATTCACGAGAGAGTACCACTTACAAAACTGTTTGCATGAACAGGTGCAGGCATCAGAGTTTTTGGAAACCTTTCTAGACATTCTTATAGTTCTGATAATCTATAAAAGTTAAAAATTCTCAAGTTCGTGCACCTTGTTGATTCCAGAGACATTCGTCACACACTTCCTCAAGAGAATTGTTTGTTGAATTTTACGTTTCTTATAGTGCTTCAACATGTATGTTCACTTTTGACAGGTAGTTGGTGTATAAAGCAGTTGGTGTAAATGTAGACATAGGAACTTTGCATTAGGAGTGTTACATCTAATAAAAGCTTGCATAGAACTAAATTTCAAGTAAATATTTCAATCCTATACACTAATTCATTTGTCATAACCATTTTGAAAGATCCTGAATCACTTTTACAGCCTGAATTAGAAACAAAAACAATTTCTTAAAAAATTAATTAATTTTTCCAGAATTTTTACAGGTTTCTGGATGTTCTCAGGAGAAAATTCAGTCATGACATTAGATAAAGCGCTAGTGATGCTAAATACTTTGCTAAAAGTCCGTTTACAATGATTTTTCGAAGAGAAGATTGCAAATACCAAAACATTGTTCATAATAAGAAAAACTCTGAAATATCGAAAAAACGCATTATTAGCTGCTGAACCGCTAAAAACACTATTTCAAGAAAACTGAGTTAAATACTCTTATAAGGTGATCTTCACTCTCGAAGAGAGTCACTTATAAAACTGTATGCATGAACAGGTGCAGGCAACAGAGTTTTCAGGAAACCTTCTAGACATTCTTTACGTTCTGATATATCTATAAAAGTTAAATTTCTCAAGTTCGTGCACCCTTGTTGATTCCAGAGACATTCGTCACACAGTTCCTCAGAGAATTTTCTTTGTCGAATTTTACGTTTCTTTAGTGCTTTCACATGTATGTTCACTTTTGACATTTAGTTTGGTGTAAAGCAGTTGGTGTAAGTGTAGTCATAGGAAACTTTGCATTAAGAGTTTTACACCTATAAAAGCTAGCATAGAACTAAATTTCAAGTAAAGTATTTAAACCTATACACAAATTCATTTGTCATAACCATTTTAAAGATCCTAATCCACTTTTAGACCTGAATTTAGAAAAAAAATTTTTTTAAAATATTAATTTAATTTTCCCAAGAAAATTTTACAGGATTCCGGATGGTTCTCAGGAGAAAATTTTCACGAAGACGATTCTCACGAGGAGAGTTCCTCTCATGAAACTCTGTGCACAGATAGGTGCAGGCATCAGAGTTGTGTGTAGAGTTTTTTAGATACTTCTTATATGGTTCTGATATTCGATTAACCGTAAAAACTTTGCAAGATCGTGCATCATTTTTCATTCAAGAAACATCTTCACACACTTCAAGTGAATTGTTTTGTTGAATTTAACCTTTCTTATAGTGCTATCACATGTATTTTCACTTTTGACAGGTAGTTTGGTATAAAGCAGTTGGTGTAAATGTAGTCATAGGAAACTTTGCATTAAGAGTTTTACACCTATAAAAGCCTGCATAGAACTAAATTTCAAGTAAATATTCCATCCTATACACAAATTCATTTTCATAACAATTTGGGATCCTGAATCCACTTTTAGAACTGAATTTAGAAACAAAAACAATTTCTTAAAATATTAATTTAATTTTCCAGAAATTTTACAGGATTCCGGATGGTTCTCAGGAGAAAATTTTCACGAAGAGAATCTCACGAGGAGAGTTCCTCCATGAAAACTGTGTGCACAGATAGGTGCAGGCATCAGAGTTGTGTGTAGAGTTTTTTAGATATTCTTATAATGTGTTCTGATATTTCGATTAACCGTAAAACTTTGCAAGATCGTGCACCATTTTTCATTCAAGAACATTCTTCACACACTTTCAAAGGAATTGTCTTTGTTTAATTTAACCTTTCTTATAGTGCTATCACATGTATTTTCACTTTTGACAGTTAGTTTCGCATTAGCAGTTGGTGTAAATGTAGTCATAGGAAACTTGCATAAGAGTTTTACACCTATAAAGCCTGCATAGAACTAAATTTCAAATAAATTATTAAACCTATACACAAATTCATTTGTCATAACCATTTGAAAGATCCTGAATCCACTTTTAGAGCCTGAATTTAGAAACAAAAACAATTCTTAAAAAATTAATTTAACTTTTCCAGAAATTTTACAGGTTTCTGGATTGTTCTCAGGAGAAAATTTTCAGTCAATACATTAGATAAAGCGCTAGTGAAGCCTAAATACTTTGCTAAAAGTCCGTTTACAATGATTTTTCGAAGAGAAGATTTCCAATACCAAAACATTGTGCATTTATAAGAAAACTTCTGAGATATCGAAAAACGCATTATTAGCTGCTGAAACGGCTAAAAACACTATTTCAAGAAAACTGAGTTAAATACTTCTTATAACCTATCTGATCTTCCATTCACGAAGAGAGTACCACTTACAAAACTGTTTGCATGAACAGTGCAGGCATCAGCGTTTTCTGGAAACCTTTCTAGACATTTCTTCTACGTTCTGATATATCTATAAAAGTTAAAATTTCTCAAGTTCGTGCACCTTGTTGATTCCAGAGACATTCGTCACACAGTTCCTCAAGAGAATTTTCTTTGTGGAATTTTACGTTTCTTATAGTGCTTTCACATGTATGTTCACTTTTGACATTTAGTTTGGTGTAAAGCAGTTGCTGTAAGTGTAGTCATAGGAAACTTTGCATTAAGAGTTTTACACCAATAAAAGCTAGCATAGAACTAAATTTCAAGTAAAGTATTTCAAACCTATACACAAATTCATTTGTCATAACCATTTTAAAGATCCTTAATCCACTTTTAGATCCTGATTTTAGAAACAAAAACTTTTTCTTAAAAATATTAATTTAATTTTTCCAGAAATTTTACAGGATTCCGGATGGTTCTCAGGAGAAAATTTTCACGAAGAGGATTCTCACGAGGAGAGTTCCTCTCATGAAACTCTGTGCACAGATAGGTGCAGGCATCAGAGTTGTGTGTAGAGTTTTTTAGATACTTCTTATATGTGTTCTGATATTTCGATTAACCGTAAAACTTTGCAAGATCGTGCATCATTTTTCATTCAAGAAACATTCTTCACACACTTCAAGTGAATTGTCTTTGTTGAATTTAACCGTTCTTATAGTGCTATCACATGTATTTTCACTTTTGACAGGTAGTTTGGTATAAAGCAGTTGGTGTAAATGTAGTCATAGGAAACTTTGCATTAAGAGTTTTACACCTATAAAAGCCTGCATAGAACTAAATTTCAAGTAAAATATTTCCATCCTATACACAAATTCATTTTTCATAACAATTTTGGGAGACGCTGAATCCACTTTTAGAACCTGAATTTAGAAACAAAAAACAATTTCTTAAAAATATTAATTAATTTTTCCAGAAATTTTACAGGGATCCGGATGGTTCTCAGGAGAAAATTTTCACGAAGAGAATTCTCACGAAGAGAGTTCCTCTCATGAAACTGTGTGCACAGATGGGTGAGGCATCAGAGTTGTGTGTAGAGTTTTTTAGATACTTCTTATATGTGTTCTAATTTCGATTAACCGTAAAACTTTGCAAGATCGTGCACCATTTTTCATTCAGAAACATTCTTCACACACTTCCTCAAAGTGAATTGTCTTTGTTGAATTAACCTTCTTATAGTGCTATCACATGTATTTTCACTTTTGACAGTTATTTGGCATAAAGCAGTTGGTGTAAATGTAGTCATAGGAAACTTTGCATTAAGAGTTTTACACCTATAAAAGCCTGCATAGAACTAAATTTCAAGTAAATTATTAAAACCTATACACAAATTTATTTGTCATAACCATTTTGAAAGATCCTGAATCCACTTTTAGAGCCTGAATTTAGAAACAAAAACAATTTCTTAAAAAAATTAATTTAACTTTTCCAGAAATTTTACAGGTTTCTGGATTGTTCTCAGGAGAAAATTTTCAGTCAATACATGATAAAAGCGCTAGTGAAGCTAAATACTTTGCTAAAAGTCCGTTTACAATGATGTTCGAAGAGAAGATTTCCAATACCAAAACATTGTGCATTTATTAAGAAAACTTCTGAGATATCGAAAAACGCATTATTAGCTGCTGAAACGGCTAAAAACACTATTTCAAGAAAACTGAGTTAAATACTTCTTATACCTATCTGATCTTGCATTCACGAAGAGAGTACCACTTACAAAACTGTTTGCATGAACAGGTGCAGGCATCAGCGTTTTCTGGAAACCTTTCTAGACATTTCTTCTACGTTCTGATATATCTATAAAAGTTAAAATTTCTCAAGTTCGTGCACCCTTGTTGATTCCAGAGACATTCGTCACACAGTTCCTCAAGAGAATTTTCTTTGTGGAATTTTACGTTTCTTATAGTGCTTTCACATGTATGTTCACTTTTGACATTTAGTTTGGTGTAAAGCAGTTGCTGTAAGTGTAGTCATAGGAAACTTTGCATTAAGAGTTTTACACCAATAAAAGCTAGCATAGAACTAAATTTCAAGTAAAGTATTTCAAACCTATACACAAATTCATTTGTCATAACCATTTTAAAGATCCTTAATCCACTTTTAGATCCTGATTTTAGAAACAAAAACTTTTCTTAAAAATATTAATTTAATTTTTCCAGAAATTTTACAGGATTCCGGATGGTTCTCAGGAGAAAATTTTCACGAACAGGATTCTCACGAGGAGAGTTCCTCTCATGAAACTCTGTGCACAGATAGGTGCAGGCATCAGAGTTGTGTGTAGAGTTTTTTAGATACTTCTTATATGTGTTCTGATATTTCGATTAACCGTAAAACTTTGCAAGATCGTGCATCATTTTTCATTCAAGAAACATTCTTCACACACTTCAAGTGAATTGTCTTTGTTGAATTTAACCTTCTTATAGTGCTATCACATGTATTTTCACTTTTGACAGGTAGTTTGGTATAAAGCAGTTGGTGTAAATGTAGTCATAGGAAATTTTGCATTAAGAGTTTTACACCTAAAAAAGCCTGCATAGAACTAATTTCAAGTAAAATATTTCCATCCTATACACAAATTCATTTTTCATAACAATTTTGGGAGACCCTGAATCCACTTTTAGAACCTGAATTTAGAAACGAAAACAATTTCTTAAAAATATTAATTTAATTTTTCCCAGAAATTTTACAGGATTCCGGATGGTTCTCAGGAGAAAATTTCACGAAGAGAATTCTCACGAGGAGAGTTTCCTCTCATGAAACTGTGTGCACTGATAGGTGCAGGCATCAGAGTTGTGTGTAGAGTTTTTTAGATACTTCTTATATGTGTTCTGTTATTTCGATTAACCGTAAAACTTTGCAAGATCGTGCATCATTTTTCATTCAAGAAACATTCTTCACACACTTCAAGTGAATTGTCTTTGTTGAATTTAACCTTTCTTATAGTGCTATCACATATTTTTCACGTTTGACAGGTAATTTCGCATTAGCAGTTGGTGTAAATGTAGTCATAGGAAACATCGCATTAAGAGTTTTACAACCTATTAAAGCCTGCATAGAACTAAATTTCAAGTCAATTATTTAAAACCTATACACAAATTCATTTGTCATAACCATTTTGAAAGATCCTGAATCCACTTTTCGAGCCTGAATTTAGAAACAAAAACAGTTTCTTAAAAAAAAATTAATTTAACTTTTCCAGAAATTTTACAGGTTTCTGGATTGTTCTCAGGAGAAAATTTTCAGTCAATACATTAGATAAATGCGCTAGTGAACCCTAAATACTTTGCTAAAAGTCCGTTTACAATGATTGTTCGAAGAGAAGATTTCCAGTACCAAAACATTGTGCATTTATTAAGAAAACTTCTTGAGATATCGAAAAAAACGCATTAATACCTGCTGAAACGGCTAAAAACACTATTTCAAGAAAACTGAGTTAAATACTTCTTATACCTATCTGATCTTGCATTCACGAAAGAGTACCACTTACAAAACTGTTTGCATGAACAGGTGCAGGCATTCAGCGTTTTTTGGAAACCTTTCTAGACATTTCTTCTACGTTCTGATATATCTATAAAGTTAAAATTTCTCTAGTTCGTGCACCCTTGTTGATTCCAGAGACATTCGTCACACACTTCCTCAAGAGAATTGTCTTTGTTGAATTTTACGTTTCTTATAGTGCTTTAACATGTATGTTCACTTTTGACAGGTAGTTTGGTATAAAGCATTTGGTGTAAATGTAGTCATAGGAAACTTTGCATTAAGAGTTTTACACCTACAAATGCCTGCATAGAACTAAATTTCAAATAAATTATTTAAAACCTATACACAAATTCATTTGTCATAACCATTTTGAAAGATCCTGAATCCACTTTTAGAGCCTGAATTTAGAAACAAAACAATTTCTTAAAAAAATTAATTTAATTTTTCCAGAAATTTTACAGGATTCCGGATGGTTCTCAGGAGAAAATTTTCACGAAGACGATTTTCACGAGGAGAGTTCCTCTCATGAAACTCTGTGCACAGATAGGTGCAGCTATCAGAGTTTTGTGTGTAGAGTTTTTTAGATACTTCTTATATGTGTTCTGATATTTCGATTAACCGTAAAACTTTGCAAGATCGTGCATCATTTTTCATTCAAGAAACATTCTTCACACACTTCAAGTGAATTTGTATTTGTTGAATTTAACCTTTCTTATAGTGCTATCACATGTATTTTCACTTTTGACAGGTTGTTTCGCATTAGCAGTTGGTGTAAATGTAGTCATAGGAAACTTTGCATTAAGAGTTTTACACCTAATAAAGCCTGCATAGAACTAAATTTCAAGTCAATTATTACCTATCACACATATCACCTATACACAAATTCATTTGTCATAACCATTTTGAAAGATCCTGAATCCACTTTTCGAACCTGAATTTAGAAACAAATACAGTTTCTTAAATAATTAATTTAACTTTTCCAGAAATTTTACAAGTTTCTGGATTGTTCTCAGGAGAAAATTTTCAGTCAATACATGAGATAAAAGCGCTAGTGAACCCTAAATACTTTGCTAAAAGTCCGTTTACAATGATTGTTCGAAGAGAAAATTTCCAATACCAAAACATTTGTGCATTTATTAAGAAAACTTCTGAGATATCGAAAAAACGCATTATTAGCTGCTGAAACGGCTAAAAAACACTATTTCAAGAAAACAGTTAAATACTTCTTATACCTATCTGATCTTGCATTCACGAAGAGAGTACCACTTACAAAACTGTTTGCATGAACAGGTGCAGGCATCAGCGTTTTCTGGAAACCTTTCTAGACATTTCTTCTACGTTCTGATATATCTATAAAAGTTTAAAATTTCTCAAGTTCGTGCACCCTTGTTGATTCCAGAGACATTCGTCACACAGTTCCTCAAGAGAATTTTCTTTGTGGAATTTTACGTTTCTTATAGTGCTTTCACATGTATGTTCACTTTTGACATTTATTTTGGTGTAAAGCAGTTGCTGTAAGTGTAGTCATAGGAAACTTTGCATTAAGAGTTTTACACCAATAAAAGCTAGCATAGAACTAAATTTCAAGTAAAGTATTTCAAACCTATACACAAATTAATTTGTCATAACCATTTTAAAAGATCCTTAATCCACTTTTAGATCCTGATTTTAGAAACAAAAACTTTTTCTTAAAAATATTAATTTAATTTTTCCAGAAATTTTACAGGATTCCGGATGGTTCTCAGGAGAAAATTTTCACGAAGAGGATTCTCACGAGGAGAGTTCCTCTCATGAAACTGTGTGCACAGATAGGTGCAGGCATCAGAGTGTGTGTAGAGTTTTTTAGATACTTCTTATATGTGTTCTGTTTATTTCGATTAACCGTAAAACTTTGCAAGATCGTGCATCATTTTTCATTCAAGAAACATTCTTCACACACTTCAAGTGAATTGTCTTTGTTTGAATTTAACCGTTCTTATAGTGCTATCACATGTATTTTCACTTTTAACAGGTAGTTTGGTATAAAAGCAGTTGGTGTAAATGTAGTCATTGGTAATTTTGCATTTAAAGTTTTACACCTAAAAAAACCTGCATAGAACTATATTTCAAGTAAAATATTTCCATCCTATACACAAATTCAGTTTTCATAACAATTTTGGGAGACCCTGAATCCACTTTTAGAACATGAATTTAGAAACGAAAAACAATATCTTAACGATATTAATTTAATTTTTCCAGAAATTTTACAGGATTCCGGATGGTTCTCAGGAGAAAATTTTCACGAAGAGAATTCTCACGAGGAGAGTTCCTCTCATGAAACTGTGTGCACTGATAGGTGCAGGCATCAGAGTTGTGTGTAGAGTTTTTTATATACTTCTTATATGTGTTCTAATATTTCGATTAACCGTAAAAACTTTGCAAGATCGTGCATCATTTTTCATTCCAGAAACATTTCTTCACAAACATCAAGTGAATTGTATTTGTTGAATTTAACCTTTCTTATAGTGCTATCACATGTATTTTCACTTTTGACAGGTTGTTTCGCATTAGCAGTTGGTGTAAATGTAGTCAAAAGAAACTTTGCATTAAGAGTTTTACACCTATTAAAGCCTGCTTAGAACTAAATTTCAAGTCAATTATTTAAAACCTATACACAAATTCATTTGTCATAACCATTTTGAAAGATCCTGAATCCACTTTTCGAGCCTGAATTTAGAAACAAAAACAGTTTCTTAAAAAAATTAATTTAACTTTTCCAGAAATTTTACAGGTTTCTGGATTGTTCTCAGGAGAAAATTTTCAGACAATACATTAGATAAAAGCGCTAGTGAAGCCTAAATACTTGCTAAAAGTCCGTTTACAATGATTGTTCGAAGAGAAGATTTCCAATACCAAACATTGTGCATTTATTAAGAAAACTTCTGAGATATCGAAAAACGCATTATTAGCTGCTGAAACGGCTAAAAAACACTATTTCAAGAAAACTGAGTTAAATACTTCTTATACCTATCTGATCTTGCATTCACGAAGAGAGTACCACTTACAAAACTGTTTGCATGAACAGGTGCAGGCATCAGCGTTTTTCTGGAAACCTTTCTAGACATTTCTTCTACGTTCTGATATATCTATAAAAGTTAAAATTTCTCAAGTTCGTGCACCATTGTTGATTCCAGAGACATTCGTCACACAGTTCCTCAAGAGAATTTTCTTTGTGGAATTTTAAGTTTCTTATAGTGCTTTCACATGTATGTTCACTTTTGACATTTATTTTGGTGTAAAACAGTTGCTGTAAGTGTAGTCATAGGAAACTTTGCATTAAGAGTTTTACACCAATAAAAGCTAGCATAGAACTAAATTTCAAGTAAAGTATTTCAAACCTATACACAAATTCATTTGTCATAACCATTTTAAAAGATCCTTAATCCACTTTTAGATACTGATTTTATAACAAAAACTTTTTCTTAAAAATATTAATTTAATTTTTCCAGAAATTTTACAGGATTCCGGATGGTTCTCAGGAGAAAATTTTCACGAAGAGGATTCTCACGAGGAGAGTTCCTCTCATGAAACTCTGTGCACAGATAGGTGCAGGCATCAGCGTTGTGTGTAGAGTTTTTTAGATACTTCTTATATGTGTTCTGATATTTCGATTAACCGTAAAACTTTGCAAGATCGTGCATCATTTTTCATTCAAGACACATTCTTCACACACTTCAAGTGAATTGTCTTTGTTGAATTTAACCGTTCTTATAGTGCTATCACATGTATTTTCACTTTTGACAGGTAGTTTGGTATAAAGCAGTTGGTGTAAATGTAGGCATAGGAAATTTTGCATTAAGAGTTTTACACCTAAAAAAACCTGCATAGAACTATATTTCAAGTAAAATATTTCCATCCTATACACAAATTCATTTTTCATAACAATTTTGGGAGACCCTGAATCCACTTTTAGAACCTGAATTTAGAAACGAAAACAATATCTTAAAGATATTAATTTAATTTTTCCAGAAATTTTACAGGATTCCGGATGGTTCTCAGGAGAAAATTTTCACGAAGAGAATTCTCACGAGGAGAGTTCCTCTCATGAAACTGTGTGCACTGATAGGTGCAGGCATCAGAGTTGTGTGTAGAGTTTTTTAGATAGGTCTTATATGTGTTCTAATATTTCGATTAACCGTAAAACTTTGCAAGATCGTGCACCAATTTTTCATTCAAGAAACATTCTTCACACACTTCAAATGAATTGTCTTTGTTGAATTTAACCTTTCTTATAGTGCTATCACATGTATTTTCACTTTTGACAGGTAGTTTCGCATTAGCAGTTGGTGTAAATGTCGTCATAGGAAACTTTGCATTAAGAGTTTTACACCTATAAAAGCCTGCATAGAACTAACATTCAAGAAAATTATTCAAAACCTATACACAAATTCTTTTGTCATAACCATTTTGAAAGATCCTGAATCCACTATTAGAGCCTGAATTTAGAGACAAAAACAATTTCTTAAAAAAATTAATTTAACTTTTCCAGAAATTTTACAGGTTTCTGGATTGTTCTCAGGAGAAAATTTTCAGTCAATACATTAGATAAAAGCGATAGTGAAGCCTAAATACTTTGCTAAAAGTCCGTTTACAATGATTGTTCAAAGAGAAGATTTCCAATACCAAAACATTGTGCATTTATTAGAAAACTTTTGAGATATCGAAAAACGCATTATTAGCTGCTGAAACGGCTAAAAACACTATTTCAAGAAAACTGAGTTAAATACTTCTTATACCTATCTGATCTTGCATTCACGAAGAGAGTTCCACTTACAAAACTGTATGCATGAACAGGTGCAGGCATCAGAGTTTTCTGGAAACCTTTCTAGACATTTCATATACGTTCTGATATATCTATAAAAGTTAAAATTTCTCAAGTTCGTGCACCCTTGTCGATTCCAGAGACATTCGTCACACACTTCCTCAAGAGAATTGTCTTTGTTGAATTTTACGTTTCTTATAGTGCTTTAACATGTATGTTCACTTTTGACAGGTAGTTTGGTATAAAGCAGTTGGTGTAAATGTAGTCATAGGAAACTTGCATTAAGAGTTTTACACCTATAAAAGCCTGCATAGAACTAAATTTCAAGTAAAATATTGCCATCCTATACCCAAATTCATTTTTCATAACAATTTTGGGAGACCCTGAATCCACTTTTAGAACCTGAATTTAGAAACGAAAACAATATCTTAAAGATATTAATTTAATTTTTCCAGAAATTTACAGGATTCCGGATGGTTCTCAGGAGGAAAATTTTCACGAAGAGAATTCTCAAGAGGAGAGTTCCTCTCATGAAACTGTGTGCACTGATAGGTGCAGGCATCAGAGTTGTGTGTAGAGTTTTTTTAGATACTTCTTATATGTGTTCTAATATTTCGATTAACCGTAAAACTTTGCAAGATCGTGCATCATTTTTCATACAAGAAACATTTTTTCACAAACTTCAAGTGAATTGTATTTGTTGAATTTAACCTTTCTTATAGTGCTATCACATGTATTTTCACGTTTGACAGGTAATTTCGCATTAGCAGTAGGTGTAAATGTATTCATAGGAAACATTGCATTAAGAGTTTTACACCTATTAAAGCCTGCATAGAACTAAATTTCAAGTCAATTATTTAAAACCTATACACAAATTCATTTGTCATAACCATTTTGAAAGATCCTGAATCCACTTTTCGAGCCTGAATTTAGAAACAAAAACAGTTTCTTAAAAAAATTAATTTAACTCTTCCAGAAATTTTACAGGTTTCTGGATTGTTCTCAGGAGAAAATTTTCAGTCAATACATTAGATAAAAGCGCTAGTGAACCCTAAATACTTTGCCAAAAGTCCGTTTACAATGATTGTTCGAAGAGATTTCCAGTACCAAAACATTGTGCATTTATTAAGAAAACTTCTGAGATATCGAAAAAACGCATTATTAGCTGCTGAAACGGCTAAAAACACTATTTCAAGGAAAACTGAGTTAAATACTTCTTATACCTATATGATCTTGCGTTCACGAAGAGAGTTCCACTTACAAAACACTATGCATGAACAAGTGCAGGCATCAGAGTTTTCTGGAAACCTTTCAAGACATTTCTTATACGTTCTGATATATCTATAAAAGTTAAAATTTCTCAAGTTCGTGCACCCTTGTTGATTCCAGAGACATTCGTCACACAGTTCCCTCAAGAGAATTTTCTTTGTTGAATTTTACGTTTCTTATAGTGCTTTCACAAGGATGTTCAATTTCGACATTTAGTTTGGTGTAAAGCAGTTGCTGTAAATGTAGTCATAGGAAACTTTGCCATTAATAGTTTTACACCTATAAAAGCTAGCATAGAACTGAATTTCAAGTAAAGTATTTCAAACCTATTCACAAATTCATTTTCTCATAACCATTTTAAAAGATCTTTAATCCACTTTTAGAACCTGAATTTAGAAACAAAAACAGTTTCTTAAAAATATTAATTTAATTTTTTCCAGAAATTTTACAGGATTCCGGATGGTTCTCAGGAGAAAATTTTCACGGAGAGAATTCTCACGAGGAGAGCTTCCTCTCATGAAACTGTCTGTCACAGATAGGTGCAGGCATCAGAGTTGTGTGTAGAGTTTTTTAGATAGGTCTTATATGTGTTCTAATATTTCGATTAACCGTAAAACTTTGCAAGATCGTGCACCAATTTTTCATTCAAGAAACATTCTTCACACACTTCAAGTGAATTGTCTTTGTTGAATTTAACCTTTCTTATAGTGCTATCACATGTATTTTCACTTTTGACAGGTAGTTTCGCATTAGCAGTTGGTGTAAATGTCGTCATAGGAAACTTTGCATTAAGAGTTTTACACCTATAAAAGCCTGCATAGAACTAACATTCAAGTAAATTATTCAAAACCTATACACAAATTCTTTTGTCATAACCATTTTGAAAGATCCTGAATCCACTATTAGAGCCTGAATTTAGAGACAAAAACAATTTCTTAAAAAATTAATTTAACTTTTCCAGAAATTTTACAGGTTTCTGGATTGTTCTCAGGAGAAAATTTTCAGTCAATACATTAGATAAAAGCGATAGTGAAGCCTAAATACTTTGCTAAAAGTCCGTTTACAATGATTGTTCAAAGAGAAGATTTCCAATACCAAAACATTGTGCATTTATTAAGAAAACTTTTGAGATATCGAAAAACGCATTATTAGCTGCTGAAACGGCTAAAAACACTATTTCAAGAAAACTGAGTTAAATACTTCTTATACCTATCTGATCTTGCATTCACGAAGAGAGTACCACTTACAAAACTGTATGCATGAACAGGTGCAGGCATCAGAGTTTTCTGGAAACCTTTCTAGACATTTCTTCTACGTTCTGATATATCTATAAAAGTTAAAATTTCTCAAGTTCGTGCACCCTTGTTGATTCCAGAGACATTCGTCACACACTTCCTTAAGAGAATTGTTTTGTTGAATTTTACGTTTCTTATAGAGCTTCAACATGTATGTTCACTTTTGACAGGTAGTTTGGTATAAAGCAGTTGGTGTAAATGTAGACATAGGAAACTTTGCATTAGGAGTGTTACATCTATAAAAGCTTGCTTAGAACTAAATTTCAAGTAACATATTTCAATCCTATACACTAATTCATTTGTCATAACCATTTTGAAAGATCCTGAATCCACTTTTACAGCCTGAATTTAGAAACAAAAACAATTTCTTACAAAAATTAAATTAATTTTTCCAGAATTTTTACAGGTTTCTGGATTGTTCTCAGGAGAAAAATTTCAGTCATGACATTAGATAAAGCGCTAGTGAATGCTAAATACTTTGCTAAAAGTCCGTTTACAATGATTTTTCGAAGAGAAGATTGCAAATACCAAAACATTGTTCATTAATAAGAAAACTTCTGAAATATCGAAAAACGCAATATTAGCTGCTGAAACCGCTTAAAACACTATTTCAAGAAAACTGAGTTAAATACTCCTTTTACTAATGTGATCTTCCACTCACGAAGAGAGTTCCACTTATAAAACTGTATGCATAAGCATGTGCAGGCAACAGAGTTTTCAGTAAACCTTTCTACACATTTCTTATGTTCTGATATATCTATAAAAGTTAAAATTTCTCAAGTTCGTGCACCCTTGTTGATTCCAGAGACATTCGTCACACAGTTCCTCAAGAGAATTTTCTTTGTCGAATTTTACGTTTCTTTTAGTGCTCTCACATGGATGTTCACTTTTGACATTTAGTTTGGTGTAAAGCAGTTGCTGTAAGTGTAGTCATAGGAAACTTTGCATTAAGAGTTTTACACCTATAAAAGATAGCATAGAACTAAATATCAAGTAAAGTATTTCAAACCTATACACAAATTCATTTGTCATAACCATTTTACAAGATCCTTAATACACTTTTAGATCCTGAATTTAGAAACAAAAATTTTTTTTTAAAAATATTAATTTAATTTTTCCAGAAATTTTACAGGATTCCGAATGTTTCTCAGGAGAAAATTTTCACGAAGACGATTCTCACGAGGAGAGTTCCTCTCATGAAACTCTGTGCACAGATAGGTGCAGCTATCAGAGTTGTGTGTAGAGTTTTTTAGATACTTCTTATATGTGTTCTGATATTTCGATTAACCGTAAAACTTTGCAAGATCGTGCATCATTTTTCATTCAAGAAACATTCTTCACACACTTCAAGTGAATTGTCTTTGTTGAATTTAACCTTTCTTATAGTGCTATCACATGTATTTTATCTTTTGACAGGTAGTTTGGTATAAAGCAGTTGGTGTAAATGTAGTCATAGGAAACTTTGCATTAAGAGTTTTACGCCTATAAAAGCCTGCATAGAACTAAATTTCAAGTAAAATATTTCCATCCTATACCCAAATTCATTTTTCATAACAATTTTGGGATACGCTGAATCCACTTTTAGAACTTGAATTTAGAAACGAAAACAATTTCTTAAAAATATTAATTTAATTTTTCCAGAAATTTTACAGGATTCCGGATGGTTCTCAGGAGAAAATTTTCACGAAGAGAATTCTCACGAGAGAGTTCCTCTCATGAAACTGTGTGCACAGATGGGTGTAGGCATCAGAGTTGTGTGTAGAGTTTTTTAGATAGTTCATATATGTGTTCTGATATTTCGATTAACCGTAAAACTTTGCAAGATCGTGCACCATTTTTCATTCAAGAAACATTCTTCACACACTTCCTCAAAGGAATTGTCTTTGTTTAATTTAACCTTTCTTATAGTGCTATCACATGCATTTTCACTTTTGACAGTTAGTTTGGTATAAAGCATTTGGTGTAAATGTAGTCATAGGAAACTTTGCATTAAGAGTTTTACACCTATAAAAGCCTGCATAGAACTAAATTTCAAATAAATTATTAAAACCTATACACAAATTTATTTGTCATAACCATTTTGAAAGATCCTGAATCCACTTTTAGAGCCTGAATTTAGAAACTAAAACAATTTCTTAAAAAATTAATTTAACTTTTCCAGAAATTTTACAGGTTTCTGGATTGTTCTCAGGAGAAAATTTTCAGTCAATACATTAGATAAAAGCGCTAGTGAAGCTTAAATACTTTGCTAAAAGTCCGTTTACAATGATTGTTCGAAGAGAAGATTTCCAATACCAAAACATTGTGCATTTATTAAGAAAACTTCTGAGATATCGAAAAACGCATTATTAGCTGCTGAAACGGCTAAAAACACTATTTCAAGAAAACAGTTAAATACTTCTTATACCTATCTGATCTTGCATTCACGAAGAGAGTACCACTTACAAAACTGTTTGCATGAACAGGTGCAGGCATCAGCGTTTTCTGGAAACCTTTCTAGACATTTCTTCTACGTTCTGGTATATCTATAAAAGTTAAAATTTCTCAAGTTCGTGCACCCTTGTTGATTCCAGAGACATTCGTCACACAGTTCCTCAAGAGAATTTTCTTTGTGGAATTTTACGTTTCTTATAGTGCTTTCACATGTATGTTCACTTTTGACATTTAGTTTGGTGCAAAGCAGTTGCTGTAAGTGTAGTCATAGGAAACTTTGCATTAAGAGTTTTTACACCAATAAAAGCTAGCATAGAACTAAATTTCAAGTAAGTATTTCAAACCTATACACAAATTCATTTGTCATAACCATTTTAAAAGATCCTTAATCCACTTTTAGATCCTGATTTTAGAAACAAAAACTTTTTCTTAAAAATATTAATTTAATTTTTCCAGAAATTTTACAGGATTCCGGATGGTTCTCAGGAGAAAATTTTCACGAACAGGATTCTCACGAGGAGAGTTCCTCTCATGAAACTCTGTGCACAGATAGCTGCAGGCATCAGAGTTGTGTGTAGAGTTTTTTAGATACTTCTTATATGTGTTCTGATATTTCGATTAACCGTAAAACTTTGCAAGATCGTGCATCATTTTTCATTCAAGAAACATTCTTCACACACTTCAAGTGAATTGTCTTTGTTGAATTTAACCTTTCTTATAGTGCTATCACATGAATTTTCACTTTTGACAGGTAGTTTGATATAAAGCAGTTGGTGTAAATGTAGTCATAGGAAATTTTGCATTAAGAGTTTTACACCTAAAAAAACCTGCATAGAACTATATTTCAAGTAAAATATTTCCATCCTATACACAAATTCATTTTTCATAACAATTTTGGGAGACCCTGAATCCACTTTTAGAACCTGAATTTAGAAACGAAAACAATATCTTAAAGATATTAATTTAATTTTTCCAGAAATTTTACAGGATTCCGGATGGTTCTCAGGAGAAAATTTTCACGAAGAGAATTCTCACGAGGAGAGTTTCCTCTCATGAAACTGTGTGCACTGATAGGTGCAGGCATCAGAGTTGTGTGTAGAGTTTTTTAGATACTTCTTATATGTGTTCTAATATTTCGATTAACCGTAAAACTTTGCAAGATCGTGCATCATTTTTCATTACAAGAAACATTTTTTCACAAACTTCAAGTGAATTGTATTTGTTGAATTTAACCTTTCTTATAGTGCTATCACATGTATTTTCACTTTTGACAGGTTAGTTTCGCATTAGCAGTTGGTGTAAATGTAGTCATAAGGAAACTTTGCATTAAGAGTTTTACACCTATTAAAGCCTGCATAGAACTAAATTTTCAAGTCAATTATTAAAACCTATACACAAATTCATTTGTCATAACCATTTTGAAAGATCCTGAATCCACTTTTCGAGCCTGAATTTAGAAACAAAAACAGTTTCTTAAAAAATTAATTTAACTTTTCCAGAAATTTTACAGGTTTCTGGATTGTTCTCAGGAGAAAATTTTCAGTCAATACATTAGATAAAAGCGCTAGTGAAGCCTAAATACTTTGCTAAAAGTCCGTTTACAATGATTGTTCGAAGAGAAGATTTCCAATACCAAAACATTGTGCATTTATTAAGAAAACTTCTGAGATAATCGAAAAACGCATTATTAGCTGCTGAAACGGCTAAAAACACTATTTCAAGAAAACTGAGTTAAATACTTCTTATACCTATCTGATCTTGCATTCACGAAAGAGAGTACCACTTACAAAACTGTTTTGCATGAACAGGTGCAGGCATCAGCGTTTTCTGGAAACCTTTCTAGACATTTCTTTCTACGTTCTGATATATCTATAAAAGTTAAAATTTCTCAAGTTCGTGCACCCCTTGTTGATTCCAGAGACATTCGTCACACAGTTCCTCAAGAGAATTTTCTCTTGTGGAATTTACGTTTCTTATAGTGCTTTCACATGTATGTCACTTTTGACATTTAGTTTGGTGCTAAAGCAGTTGCTGTAAGTGTAGTCATAGGAAACTTTGCATTAAGAGTTTTACACCAATAAAAGCTAGCATAGAACTAAATTTCAAGTAAAGTATTTCAAACCTATACACAAATTCATTTGTCATAACCATTTTAAAAGATCCTTAATCCACTTTTAGATCCTGATTTTAGAAACAAAAACTTTTTCTTAAAAATATTAATTTAATTTTTCCAGAAATTTTACAGGATTCCGGATGGTTCTCAGGAGAAAATTTTCACGAAGAGGATTCTCACGAGGAGAGTTCCTCTCATGAAACTCTGTGCACAGATAGGTGCAGGCATCAGAGTTGTGTGTAGAGTTTTTTAGATACTTCTTATATGTGTTCTGATATTTCGATTAACCGTAAAACTTTGCAAGATCGTGCATCATTTTTCATTCAAGAAACATTCTTCACACACTTCAAGTGAATTGTCTTTGTTGAATTTAACCGTTCTTATAGTGCTATCACATGTATTTTCACTTTTGACAGGTAGTTTGGTATAAAGCAGTTGGTGTAAATGTAGTCATAGGAAATTTTGCATTAAGAGTTTTACACCTAAAAAAACCTGCATAGAACTATATTTCAAGTAAAATATTTCCATCCTATACACAAATTCATTTTTCATAACAATTTTGGGAGACCCTGAATCCACTTTTAGAACCTGAATTTAGAAACGAAAACAATTTCTTAAAAATATTAATTTAATTTTTCCAGAAATTTTACAGGATTCCGGATGGTTCTCAGGAGAAAATTTTCACGAAGAGAATTCTCACGAGGAGAGTTCCTCTCATGAAACTGTGTGCACAGATAGGTGCAGGCATCAGAGTTGTGTGTAGAGTTTTTTAGATACTTCTTATATGTGTTCTAATATTTCGATTAACCGTAAAACTTTGCAAGATCGTGCATCATTTTTCATTCAAGAAACATTTCTTCACAAACTTCAAGTGAATTGTATTTGTTGAATTTAACCTTTCTTATAGTGCTATCACATGTATTTTCACTTTTGACAGGTAATTTCGCATTAGCAGTTGGTGTAAATGTAGTCATAGGAAACTTTGCATTAAGAGTTTTACACCTATTAAAGCCTGCATAGAACTAAATTTCAAGTCAATTATTTAAAACCTATACACAAATTCATTTGTCATAACCATTTTGAAAGATCCTGAATCCACTTTTCGAGCCTGAATTTAGAAACAAAAACAGTTTCTTAAAAAATTAATTTAACTTTTCCAGAAATTTTACAGGTTTCTGGATTGTTCTCAGGAGAAAATTTTCAGTCAATACATTAGATAAAAGCGCTAGTGAAGCCTAAATACTTTGCTAAAAGTCCGTTTACAATGATTGTTCGAAGAGAAGATTTCCAATACCAAAACATTGTGCATTTATTAAGAAAACTTCTGAGATATCGAAAAACGCATTATTAGCTGCTGAAACGGCTAAAAACACTATTTCAAGAAAACTGAGTTAAATACTTCTTATACCTATCTGATCTTGCATTCACGAAGAGAGTACCACTTACAAAACTGTTTGCATGAACAGGTGCAGGCATCAGCGTTTTCTGGAAACCTTTCTAGACATTTCTTCTACGTTCTGATATATCTATAAAAGTTAAAATTTCTCAAGTTCGTGCACCCTTGTTGATTCCAGAGACATTCGTCACACAGTTCCTCAAGAGAATTTTCTTTGTGGAATTTTACGTTTCTTATAGTGCTTTCACATGTATGTTCACTTTTGACATTTAGTTTGGTGTAAAGCAGTTGCTGTAAGTGTAGTCATAGGAAACTTTGCATTAAGAGTTTTACACCAATAAAAGCTAGCATAGAACTAAATTTCAAGTAAAGTATTTCAAACCTATACACAAATTCATTTGTCATAACCATTTTAAAAGATCCTTAATCCACTTTTAGATCCTGATTTTAGAAACAAAAACTTTTTCTTAAAAATATTAATTTAATTTTTCCAGAAATTTTACAGGATTCCGGATGGTTCTCAGGAGAAAATTTTCACGAAGAGGATTCTCACGAGGAGAGTTCCTCTCATGAAACTCTGTGCACAGATAGGTGCAGGCATCAGAGTTGTGTGTAGAGTTTTTTAGATACTTCTTATATGTGTTCTGATATTTCGATTAACCGTAAAACTTTGCAAGATCGTGCATCATTTTTCATTCAAGAAACATTCTTCACACACTTCAAGTGAATTGTCTTTGTTGAATTTAACCGTTCTTATAGTGCTATCACATGTATTTTCACTTTTGACAGGTAGTTTGGTATAAAGCAGTTGGTGTAAATGTAGTCATAGGAAATTTTGCATTAAGAGTTTTACACCTAAAAAAACCTGCATAGAACTAATTTCAAGTAAAATATTTCCATCCTATACACAAATTCATTTTTCATAACAATTTTGGGAGACCCTGAATCCACTTTTAGAACCTGAATTTAGAAACGAAAACAATATCTTAAAAATATTAATTTAATTTTTCCAGAAATTTTACAGGATTCCGGATGGTTCTCAGGAGAAAATTTTCACGAAGAGAATTCTCACGAGGAGAGTTCCTCTCATGAAACTGTGTGCACTGATAGGTGCAGGCATCAGAGTTGTGTGTAGAGTTTTTTAGATACTTCTTATATGTGTTCTAATATTTCGATTAACCGTAAAACTTTGCAAGATCGTGCATCATTTTTCATTCAAGAAACATTCTTCACAAACTTCAAGTGAATTGTATTTGTTGAATTTAACCTTTCTTATAGTGCTATCACATGTATTTTCACTTTTGACAGGTAGTTTCGCATTAGCAGTTGGTGTAAATGTAGTCATAGGAAACTTTGCATTAAGAGTTTTACACCTATTAAAGCCTGCATAGAACTAAATTTCAAGTCAATTATTTAAAACCTATACACAAATTCATTTGTCATAACCATTTTGAAAGATCCTGAATCCACTTTTCGAGCCTGAATTTAGAAACAAAACAGTTTCTTAAAAAAATTAATTTAACTTTTCCAGAAATTTTACAGGTTTCTGGATTGTTCTCAGGAGAAAATTTTCAGTCAATACATTAGATAAAAGCGCTAGTGAAGCCTAAATACTTTGCTAAAAGTCCGTTTACAATGATTGTTCGAAGAGAAGATTTCCAATACCAAAACATTGTGCATTTATTAAGAAAACTTCTGAGATATCGAAAAACGCATTATTAGCTGCTGAAACGGCTAAAAACACTATTTCAAGAAAATTGAGTTCATACGTCTTATACCTATCTGATCTTGCATTCACGAAGAGAGTACCACTTACAAACTGTATTGCATGAACAGGTGCAGGCATCAGAGTTTTCTGAAAACCTTTTTAGACATTTCTTCTACGTCTGATATATCTATAAAATTAAAATTTCTCAAGTTCGGCACCCTTGTTGATTCCAGAGACATTCGTCACACAGTTCCTCAAGAGAATTGTCTTTGTTGAATTTTACGTTTCTTATAGTGCTTTAACATGTATGTTCACTTTTGACAGGTAGTTTGGTATAAAGCATTGTGTAAATGTAGTCATAGGAAACTTTGTATTAGGAGTTTTACATCTATAAAGCTTGCATAGAACTAAATTTCAAGTAAAATATTTCAAACCTATACACATTCATTTGTCATAACCATTTTGAAAAATCCTGAATCCACTTTTAGAGCCTGAGTTTAGAAAATAAAAACAATTTCTTAAAAAATTATTTAACTTTTCCAGAATTTTTTACAGGTTTCTGGATTGTTCTCAGGAGAAGAATTTCAATCATGACATTAGATAAAGCGCTAGTGAATGCTAAATTCTTTGCTAAAAGTCCGTTTACAATGATTGTATCGAGGAAAGTTTCCAATACCAAAACATTGTCCATTTATTAGAAAACTTCTGAAATATCGAAAAACGCATTATTAGCTGCTGAAACCGCTAAAAACACTATTTCAAGAAAACTGAGTTAAATACTTCTTTTACTAATTTGATCTTCCATCATAAAGAGAGTTCTTTATAAAACTGTATGCATAAGCAGGTGCAGGCAACAGAGTTTTCTGGTAAACCTTTCTACACATTTCTATACGTTCTGATATATCTATAAAAGTTAAAATTTCTCAAGTTCGTGCACCCTTGTTGATTCCAGAGACATTCGTCACACATTCCTCAAGAGAATTTTCTTTGTTGAATTTTACGTTTCTTATAGTGCTTTCACATGTATGTTCACTTTTGACATTTAGTTTGGTATAAAGCAGTTGCTGTAAGTGTAGTCATAGGAAACTTTGCATTAAGAGTTTTACACCTATAAAAGCTAGCATAGAACTAAATTTCAAGTAAAGTATTTCAACCTATACACAAATTCATTGTCATAACCATTTTAAAAGATCCTGAATCCACTTTTAGATCCTGATTTAGAAACAAAACTTTTTCTTAAAAATTAATTTAATTTTTCCAGAAATTTTACAGGATTCTGGATGGTTCTCAGGAGAAAATTTTCACGAACAGGAT
>JAHLJT010008970.1:0-14905 GCA_031308135.1 Acheta domesticus
TAGTATTACTGTCAAGAGTATGAGGTGTGTGATTCCTATGCATCACAGTGCCACCGGCCAGTCAAAGATGGACATCACCATGAGCAGTCATAGTGTTGAATTGTCGCACAACCCCGGACCACTCGCCGTGTTGACGATACAATAAGTTTTAGACATTCGGAGCAGTTCAATTTGATGAAATTCTTCTTCAAACAAGAGTAATTCTGCAGCTGAACTTCGAAAACATCGCCGACAAGAAAGGATTAAGGAATGGCCCTCTTTCTCCACTTGTTTTGCGGAACGTGAGAAGTCCGATTCAACTGGGAAACTGGGTGTCGCTCCGGGAAGAGGCCGACGACCGTGGAACCAAATGTGGTTGTTGAAAAACGCTGTTGACTGGCCGACAACGCTGCGCTCAATTCCTCAACCTCAAGCAGTGCGAATGCTGAGTCCCGACAGGTGAACATCTCGTGGTCCACTGCACGGAAGGTGCTTCGAACCATTGTCAAGTGGTATCCGAACAAGATCCATATCGTACAGCCGCTTGCACCACCTGATGCTCAACGTGTTGACTTCGCTCTCCACTTTCTCGCAAGAAATGAAGTATACGAGGCCTGGCCTTGGACCATCCTATGGACAAACGACGCACATTTTCTTTGACAGGTGAGGTGGACACACAGTATTGCCAAGTGTGGAGATCTTGACGTCAGGCAATGTCATGAAGTTCCTCTACATGGCGAAGTGTCCCCCGTGTTGGCTTCACGGCGACATCATCATGGGCCATTCTTTTGAAGAGGCTGGAGCTCAAGGACCAAAGAGGTGGATTGTGACTGGCCAGCTTCACTACGACATGCTTCCTCCATCAGTCATACCCGCCCTAAAGGAGAGTCGCATTGAACTCAGCAATTTTCATACAAGATGAGGCCCAACTGCAGATCGTTCAAATGCTTCTCAGCAATACATTCAGTACGATCTCATTATTGGCAGATGGTTTCCAACAGCTTGACTGCACGATCATCTGATCTCACTCCCTGTGATTTCTAGCTGTGGGGCTACCTGAAAGACAGGATTTACCAGAAAAACGTTCATACGTGTGCTGATCTAAAGTGCAGCTGCAAGAGAGTTATCAAGCATACCTAGGACATGCTCCGGTATCTGTGCAGAATGCAATCCTGTGCTTTGAGACTTTTCATACACATGATAGGCGCTATTTTGAGTCTCTTTTGTAAGGTAATGGCACCCGCTTGTAATGGCCGGAAGCGGCACATTATAGCGTTTTCATTGAATTGTGTATTAATTCCATCATTCCCTTCCCCTTCCTGTCCTTCACAATGTTCACAATAAGTTTCCGGCACGTGCGATCTTGCACTGGCAAAAAATAGTCGGTTAAATAGGGAAACTTAATTATAAGCACCTTGTATATACAGATGTTCAGAAGATCCGTTACAAAAAATACCCCAAATTCTGTGTGCACGTCATGAAAAATGGCACAGTGCACTTTTTTCCGAAAAAAAATTGTTGTTGAAAATTGAGTTCAAAATCACTTCCTGGCGCGAAATTCAAACCGGTCGCTACGAACCAGAGGGCGGCGTCTCCTTCTGCCCGGAGAATTTTCTCATTTCTCCGCGAAACGGAATTGAAACAGTCGAGTATATTCTCCTAATATTCTCCAAGGAAAGCATCGCATGACTTACACTAAATATGTTAATAGTACTAAATGTTTGTAGGTTCTGTTCAACAAATATTTTAAACTGTACTAATTGAAAATCCAGTTTTGTTCAAAATTATCGTCACGGTAGATGTGCGGCGTAAACATAAATGATGAACAAATCCAAGATTTATAAAATAATATTGAATTCTGGAAACTTTCGAATTGTATTTTAGCACATATTCATAAGAGCTAGTGACATTGGTTTGTTACATAGTGAAGATATCCTAAATGTCGTGAATAAACTAAAAAAGCGTTTTGGAAGAAGTATTCATTCATGAAAATACGAGTTTATTGATAATCTCCGGAGAGGTGAGATTTGAATTGACGCTTCTGACAATCATTTGTGGAGATCAGGCCGAACAGTCCATTGAAGAATCTTTGTGAAGGCACGTGGGCAATTAACCAATTCCCACAGGTCAATATTAACAGAAAAATGTGCGGGCTGCCAATGAATAAAAATAGAAAACTAGCTATTACTGGCATTGAAATGGTAAAAAACGAGAAAGACTGTGATATTGCATCCGTGGTGTACCAAATATTTAAAAAAATCAAACATTCTCGCATGCAAAATTTCGACCTTGGTTCACTGAGGGTTACGGACCGGTGCTATTCAACACCCAATATATGGGGGGTTTCCTTGAATTTGTCAGTTGCTAGGTCACGTCACATTGCGGTTTATATCGTATGGCAAAACCAGGAGGTGAATCTGCTACCGACGACAAGTGATTCGTTCATCAGCCGTATGTCAAGTTTTTGCCTCAAACACGGAGTCATCTTTGGGGTTAAAAAAACTGATTCTCTTGCACACAAAAATATTTTTCTGGTGAACCTATTTTCATTGCATATACAATATGAAAATATCCAAGAAAAATATTGAAAGTTACTACAATGTCTCTGAAGTAACTGTTCTACTCCTTAAATTTACACGACGTAGTGAACCTGAGAACGTCATTCCTTTAAATTAGAAACGCTGAGAAAATACATAATTCATTACTGCAGTAAATCATTTCTTGCAAAGAGAACTGAATTAAATTTCATTTACAGGACAGCTACTAGGAAAAATTCGCATAGGCCAAGAAGATTTTACATCAAGAATTGCGACACTCATTTATGTACCCTCGCCGCCACATAGAATGAGCAACGGCATATTCTGAAGTCCCAATCCTTCTGCACATTCTGGCAGCACTGTAACGGAGGATAACGCCATCTGGTTCTTTCATAGTTAACTATTACAAAATAACATTCTCTACAACTGCCATTGCCTGAGAAGCGGATAGGGCAGATTTCCGCCAGGTTTCACCCAATCATCATCTCTAGTATGAACGTTCCCTATGGATAGGTGTGTTCATCCTAAGGGTTGAGAGTATTGGCGCAGAAGGCACAGGGTGGCGGGGTAGTCTCGTTGCGTCCCAGAGCAAGCCATTCGATCGCCTACAAGCAATATATCAATAAAGTTAATATCATACATTACAACATAAAATATTCAGCGCATGCAATAGAACTAGTGGATTTGAAACAGTTTATGCATTGCTTTTTTCTCATAATCCAGATTTACTTGCGAAAATTCAATTTAGTAATATTATCCCCTCTTTTAATGCAAAACAACTTACGTATGTAAACGAATATTCCGAAACCGAGTCGAAGAAATGAAGTGTGCATAGGCGGCTCCAGGATCGATAGAATAATTGTGAGTGGGAAGTTTTGGCGAAGTAATAATGTTCAAATATCAGTATTTACGAAATTCAACATTTTAGCAATAATTAAACTAGCTATTTAGTTACAATTTTGCATTTCTTGTTACACTTGTTTTTTGCACTATTCACTTCAGAAACAATTAGAGGATCGTCCTGGGTCGTATAGCACACATTTCGAAATTGTTTATATCATTGTTAATTGTTGCAAAATTGTTAATTGGCAGTTTTTAGTTCTGGGACATCAGGGGACCCTTTCTAACTTCAGAATTTCAAAAATTGGAAATTGTTAATAAATTTGCAAAATTTGCAAAAAAATTGTATTGTCTTTTGTAAACTGCCTTCAAACGAGATGCAAAATTCTGCAATCCGATCGGTGCTATCGCCTTTCGTTTTCGAGATATGCAATTGTTTATAAAATAGCTCGCTGCAATGACTCGCTTAGTTTCTCCGCTGTATACGTCTAAATATAGGAAGGGGGTGGGAGCGGACGGGCCACCTCAACGCTCTCATATATTGTGGTGGAAATGGTTGCTGGTTAGGTATTGCTAACTTTCTAACATTCCATTTTATTCTAATTACGGCAGTGAAACTCCTGTTCGTAGATTTGAGTTGGTGCACGTAATATTATCGTATTAACAAATTATTTTGCAAATTGAATGTCGAAGCTTTTGCATGCGAATATGAACAGAATATATAATGCGTATTTTTGTATTTTCTATATTCGTTATTTACCAAAAAATATGCCGTTATTTTTATTGGCTAGCGTGGAAAATATTACAACGAAATTAATTTTAAAGATACTACTCAGGTAATACAGGTCGGCTGTCGACCAATCCTGGACTCTGGAGCAAGAGGCGAGTCCGTATTTGGTTTTGGTAACCTACCAGAGTTGCTTCTTCCTCAAAACTGTCCCCTCTCTATACTCATTTTAAAGCGAAATTGGCGGGGCTTGATATAAGAGCCAATCATACCTTTCCTTTCCTCCAAGTAGAATTCTTTTCTCCGTCAACTTTGGGAGGCAAATTATTGACATATAAAATCGCGTATAAAATTGTGACCAATAATTTAAATTAAATATTGAAGCAAACAATAAATTTCCGAAGACATAAAGGCATACATCTTCTCTTTTTTTCCCGTTCCCAAAATGTTAATATATTCTTATATTGTTACTAGTTATGTTGATCGTCTGTTAATAAATTCTGTTCATTTTCAGTATCTTATGTTTCAAGAGAACCAGTAGAGTTATTTAATAAGTAATCAGTATGTTGTATTTTGTCTTACTGTCAGTAATTTGTCTTAATACATAAGTTACTGAAAATCAACCGAATTTAATACATTCTTGTTACATCGCTCACAATTTCATTGTAATCAATAGGTATATTGCTTTCTTCAGCAAGTGTTTTTACAATATAGTGCAAATTATTCATCATTATTTGCGGTAGCTCTGGAAATGTTATATTTGAATAGCAAGAAAGAGCATATTTTAAATGTTGCATGGCGGTACCGACGCAATGCAATACATATGCCGATACAATATCATATTGACATGTTTGCTAATAGAACTTTCTAATCATGACAATGGAAATTAAATATGTGGACTTTTAATTTCAACAAGAGACAAATTTTGCAGAGACAAGTATGTAGTATGCGAAAAAGTAAAAATACCGTTGTAGTACAGTATTGGCATGTGCTAATTTACATAAATTACTAATTAAAGGAATAGGAACTTACGTAGGTCAATGAGTAAATATTCAATGAAGTGCAGTTTTGCAATTGAAACTTACGTTTTTAAAATTAAGTTTGTCGCATATTAATAATCCTCATAGCATTCGCATCTTTCTTTTTCCATTTAACCATGACACTTCTATGCTTTTGCACAATGCCTCGGAACCCAAGAGCGTTGTTCGAGGTCATAGCTTATCGAGTTAAAATCATGGAAACTTGAGTTCTTAGAAATGTTCCCCAAATACGTAAATGCCAAGAAGGTCATCTTATGGAAACACAGACAATCTCTGAACATATTCAGCAGAGTTATTCATTTCAACAACGAAGCCACTTGAAAAGCACTCATTTACACAAACGTTAAAATTTCAACAACGGAAGCCTTTTATTATCTTATAATTAGGGAACGGATTTTCATGTAAATACATATTTTCACAGGAACAAGATACCTGCATTCAGTAATATTTTATAGAGATAAGACATTTTGGGTGAATTAGAACAATTTTTATTTTACTTAATTTTAAAAACTTTGGTCTAATTTCATGTTTCTACATATTTTAGCTATTACTACATATTTCCTAACAATTTAATAAATTTATACCTTGAAACGGAATATTTCAGATGTAAGTTTGCAATATATATCACGGCAAATCATCTTTCTCAGAAAGAAGTGCAATGCGCTTCAGTGACTACCGGACCGTCTTCATGAATTGTCAAATTTACTCCCCCTCTACTTCTTGAAAACCGGGTACGTGTGTCAAGGATGAACGGATGTATCTGAAGCAGAAGTAATTTCATTCACGTGCTTGCTGATGATTCATACATCCCATTCGTAACTCGATCAAAAACTAACAAATATTTTTATATATCATTGTCTTATCGCGAGGTTGGAGTAGGCTGGAGGGTACTCACATGTCACCCTCTAACTCTGGATCCATCACGGACACTACATTACTTCTATTCAGATGAGCACCAACTCCTCATAAACAACATTAGATTAGATTTATTATTAACTAGATGACCCGGTGAACTTCGTATTACCTACATCTATCAAGTATACAGAGTGGCCCATTTAACTTGAGAAATCCAAATAATTCGAAAAATATGCAACGTTCAAAAAATGTCAAAGGTAAAAAATTAATATCTATAAGGGGGACATCTGTCAGACCTAAAATCAAACTTCTCCACTCGTCTCCTGAGTGTGAGGCGGGAGCCAACTTTGGAATTTTACATGAGGATCCCCCCTTTATATTGCAGATTCGGATTCTACACTAAAAATACATAAGTTTGGTTTAAAACATTTTTGATCGAGGAAGACGATTTGTATTCATGTATGGCCAGCGGCTTCAAATCGCTTGCTCTGATTTAATTATGTTTAATCAAATTCTTTAATGAAAAAATGGTTGTTTCTATTTAAGATTTACAAGTTGCCTCCCACCACCCCTCGGGGCGTGGGAGTGAGATTTTTTCATTGAAGATATTATTTTTTTGTCTGCAACATGTCTTGGTCATCTATGTGGATAAAGAAATGATTTAGACCAAACTTACGTATTTTTAGTGTAGAATCCGAGTCTGCAATAAAAGTGGGGGTTCCCATTTATGATTTCAAAGTTGGCTCCCGCCTCACCCTCAAGGGACGAGCGGGGAAGTTTGATTTTAGGTCTGACAGATGTGCCCATTGTAGATATTAATATTTTGCTTTTGACATTTTTTGTACGTTGCATATTTTTAACAACAAAGATTTTGTTGATACAACAAAGATTCTGTTAAATTATTTCTGATACGAATACAAATTTGAATTTTGTCAAATTCTATTATGGTATGAGACCTTGTAAGTGGAAGGAAATTGTCCTGACACATATGCTGTTGCGCCAAATGACATCAATTGAAAATAACTTAAATTTTTAATGTTGTCCAAGAAGTGTTTAGAATCATTTCACGTCCCAGAAAGTAATGAGCGTAATGGATCTAGTGGTGGCATCAATTGTGGCAATTTAACTTTTTCGCCAGTACAATATAATCCAGTAGATTCACCGCTGTATTTTGACGACTTACAATATTGACAAATGATTTTCATTTCCCCAATTGTTACTGATTTGTCGCACAATAATCTACTTCCGGATCGTAGTTGAATGCTGCTCGTTCCAGGATCACAGGAGCACTGCGCCTGCGGAATCGCTCAATTTCATTGTGACGTGCTCTGTGTTGTTTGATGTACACGATCTCATTGCATTCTAAGCCTATCCGCTTCCTTTTCAGTCAATTTAGAATACAATTCTGCCTTGCCAATACGAGTATTATCTGTATTTCGCTGATCATCAGTACGGTTTGCACGTAAAGTACCTCGTCCTCCCATTTGATCGAATTTGACAACCTATGTTAGGTCGTCTTCTCCTTCCTCGCACTTAGCGATAGTGTTACTATCACAAAGGATTTATTCTGTGACTAAATTCAGAAAGATATGTCAAGCTATATAAAGAAATGACTGCCCTAACATAAACAATACAGAACGAACATCAAATGTTTGACAGTTAGGCAGTTTATACGGAAAAATTAAATTGTTGCTATTACTATTTTCCATGAAATTTTTCCGTATTTTCTCACCTTTTAAACTTTTCCTGAACTTCCTCGAATATTTTAAAACAAACATTAGGCAAATCGGTCCAGCCGTTCTCGAGTTGTAGCGAGACTGACGAACAAACAGCAATTGATTTATATATATACACATTTATAGATAGATAAAAGATAATTCTGCAATTAAATGTGGTACCATGGTGGCAGACTATCTTCTTTGCATTAACATTGTGAGTACTATGCATATTTTACATTTCGAAAGAATATGGCTTGTGGTTCGTGGCGGACGGGCAAACGAACAGACTGACAGACATATTGCCACCAATCGATTTTTCGGTGTCAAAGACCCAATCATTGAATATTATTTCGAAAGAATCTAGTTTACAATTACTTCTGTAGATATGAAACTTTCTTTCAGTCTCTCCCGTGTTAAGATGTGATCAGCGACGTTATGTGCTCGGAAAATGTTTCTATAGAGGAATTTTAATCACTATAAAAAATTAATTTTACATATTTTCTATTTTTCTTACATATTTTGGATAGTATGCAATGCATGTATATGCACATATTTTGATTGTACTTTAATACATACGAGTAGAAAATTTAAAGAAAAGAATCGGAACCTTTATTGAGGGGAAAATGTTTACAAAATGTAAAAACTCTTTGTATTTCACACAAAAATTACGTAAGAAACACTCATATTTTGATAAATTTTGGTAATGACCTTAATTCAAATATTGTCTTTAAATTCATCTCTTAATTTTGTCCTTTAATGTCTTTCACTAAGAAAAAATCTTTGACTTCAATATTGGATTTGTAGGTAGGCGCCATAACTTTCATGACGTTCTGATATATTGAATTTTCAACAAAACATTCAGAAAACTGAGCAATTAATGTTCCCAACTATACTTAAAGAGAAAAGTTTGCAACTATTTCACTTAAACTTATTTCGAAAAAAAACATACTTGCAAAAAAAAAACATAGCAATGATAATCTTAACATTATCCATGTAGTATTATATTTAGATATCTAAAAGTCTAATAAAATGTTACATGGAAATGAAATGCACCCATTTGAATTTCATTTCCATTTCAATCAGTAATTGTTATTTCATAACAAATATTGAAGGAGTTATACAACCCTCATAAAATTACCAAAGTTTTTAACACAAATATTGAAAGAATAAGAACATATGCATTATATAAAAAACACTTTATATCTGCCTTGTGGTTACATAATACAATTTTGTAAACACTTTGTAACTTTTCAAATCCTTAGATAATTTCAGACTTACTTTCCGTAATTCGAAAATTTCGAGCAATATCGAGGTTTTTATGGAACTCTGTTCGACTCTCGCCTTTTTTTTATTTTATTTATTTGTCAAAAAAACAGTAAAAAACTGTATATGACGTGTGGGGAAAGAAATTTATCTGGCACATTTTCTTGGGGCCAGAAATTTTATTAAAAAAAAAACGGAAAAAAAAAAACGAAAAAAACGGAATTTAGAAAATAATTATTTTAGAAAAAATAAAGATATTTGAAAAAGGTTTTTCCCGAGTTACAGAAAAATCAATTTTAACGTAAAATGAACTACAAGCAAAAGGAGTGCTCCACAAAACGTGCGCACAGTGAAGCTTTTACATTACGTCCAGAAGCAAAAACAAGGGGCCATCTCAGCATTTGCTCAATGGATCAGGGAAACTGGACAAAAAACCTGATCGAGATGGGGGTTCATTGACCGGGAAGCTGGAGTACATTACTTGTTACAGGTCGTATTAAATATTTTTTAAATGTATACAATGCAAACATAAACTAATTATTATATATCTTTGTTTTGTACATTAATATATATTTTTCTTTTTCACGATCAGTATAGTCTCTCATTGTATAGAAAACAGTTTTTTGCAGGCAGAAAAGATTTAACTTGGTAAACTTAAATTTGTGTACCGACTTAATTGTTTTATGTCATCTGGCAATGCGTTGTAAAGTAACGTACATTGTATTGTATGTTGATTTCTTGTACTGAGCTGTTGATACTGACACTTGATGCACGTGATTTTTACGGCGTGTGTGTTGTAATTATAAATATCAATATTGCATGAAAATAATGTTCCCCGTAAGTAGGTCATTGTTTTGACAAATATTACAGATTCGTAAATAAATTAGAAAAGGCAATGGTAGGATTCCCAGCTCAATGAAAAGAGGATTGCAGGAAATCACGTGGAAGGCATTTTTTCATTATTCGAATAATTTTCTATTTGCAATCTGAAGGTTCTGAATACTACAGGACGAGCTTCCCCAGAATATTATGCCATATCTCAGGCGGGAATGCACATTTGCAAAATAAAAAACGCAACGAGCTGCATGGAAGGCTGACAGAATTTGAAAGAATTGTATGGTAATGCATAGCTAATGAACTTACTTTAGGGTTTAATTCTGATAATGTACATTTCCATTTTGAGGTTTGATTGAATTGAAAGACCTAAAAATTTTGTTGTCCTCAACATCAGCTAATTGCATATTGTTCATTTTCCAATGGAACATGCGATATTTCCGATTTGAGATGCACAAAAATGCATTGAAAACAGTTTTTCTTTCGTTAACAATTAATTTGTTATATTAAACCAAATTGAAACTTCTGAAATTGTACTATTTACTGTTTCTTTTTTGCAAAGAACATTCTGTTGGTTATATCAGGCAAACAGAACCGTTCTTCCAGTTTTAATAGACGAGGGCATATCGTTTTACATATAACAGAAAGAGAAAAAGACCTAAGATCGAACCTTGCGGGACCCCATGCACAATGGCAAAGAATGTGTAAATATAAAGTATGTATTGTCCTTTCCGCCAGTCATGGTATTTCTACTCTTTTGAGTCCAGATGTTTAAGGTAAGAAGTTATCCCAATCTAGGGCAATACCACGAAATTCCATACGAAGGTAATTTGAGAGCAAGATCTTATGGGTAATAACGTCAAAAGCTTTCGAGAGATCTAAGAATATTTCAAAGGGTTTTTTTTTTCTAACTTTTTCATTTTGGTCTATTGAAAGCAAACACCTTTGAGAAATAGAAAAAAATGGCAGTTTCCGTAGATTTGATTGTCTAAAACCGTGTTGTGAGTCTGAAAACGCTCGTTTTTTCCTGAGAAATGTTTCCATTCGTAAGTAGAAAAAGCCTTCTAATATTTTTAAGAAAACTGACAAAAGAGAAATTGGCGGGTAATTTTGAATATCATTTTTGTTCCCTTTTTTAAAAAGTGGCTTTATTTTTGCTGTTTTGAAAATACTGGAAAATATTCCTGTACATAAAGAAGCATTGAAAATGTGAGTTTAACGGATGTATAAAGGCAGGTGCACAAGTTTTTAATAAACAATCCGGAAATCATCTAAACCAGATGAATATTATTTTTTAGTTACTGGACTATTCTGAGGATTTCGTTGGGAGAAGTTTCGCGGAATAAACATCGTACTGAAATTTTTGGGGAAGTGTAAAAATGTTGAATTTTGTGATTTTAGTACCTTCAGGATCAGACGCAATTATGGAAAAGTGTTTGTTGAAGAGATTGGCAATTTTTTCCGGATTACTCGTTTCTCTTTCATTATCCTTTAAAATAACATTCTCTACAAGGTATCGAGATGATGTGTTTTGTATTTTTTTTTGCGATATACCACATTGCTTTAGTTTTGTTACTAGCGCTCAAAATGTTTGAATTTTTCATTATTTTGCCCTGAACTATTATTTTTAAAATTTTTTTATATTCTCGGTAAAGTATATATGGAACCGGGTGATACGTTATGACTTTAGAATAAAGTAAAGCGTGCGTTTGTTTTTTACACATGTTCTAATTCCTTGTGTGATCCAAGTATTACTTTTGCTTGAAATGTTAAATTTTCTCTTTTTAAGAGGAAAGCACGCGTTAAAATGAATTGAAAGCTTGGAGAAAAAATAAATTATATTTTTTTCATTTGTGTCACAGCGTTATAAACCTCGTCCCTGATCCTTCATCAAGTAGTCCATGAAATAATTTTATATTAACTTTAGTGAATGCTCTGCACATGCGTGTATTATTTATTGTGTCAGTGTTTATGTCTTAGTAATGTAAGAATTTGTGCATCGTGGTCACTGTATCCTAGATTATTCGTTATATTTCATATGTAGTTGTGGTTTTGTTAATATAATTTGATCTAATGCTTTTTGTGATTTAAGCGTATTCCGTGTAGGTTACATTCACTGTAATGTCTAAATTAAAAGAATGAAGTAAATTGAGAGAAACTTCTCTTTTTCGGGGGATTCGCTCAGAAAATCAATATTGAAATCTCCACATACAACAATGGATTTACAAGAGAGTTTACTAATTTTGTTCAGAATTATCTCTAGATTTTCCAAGAAAGTGAAATAATCTGAAGCTCGCTTTGTTGGAGGTCTGTAAATGCAAAGTAGATAATTTGAGCGTAGAAGATGGTACTACTGTTGTTTCAAAAACTTTTTAAATGCATATAAATTGAATTCTGACAAGAAGGTAGATATCAATATAATTCTTATTGTAAATACACGAACCTCCGTAAGCAGGCCCTTATTTGATTCCTTCGCTCTTGCAATACGATCCTGCAAGTAAAAGCTAGGAATTGGAGTGTGTTTATATCATTTGAGACAACCAATGTTCTATTGAAAGGCCACGAAATTCACCACTTCCACAATTTAAATATAAAGTTCAAGTCTTTCCGTTACTGGGTTACGAAACTTTGAAGTTCGTGTTTCACGATTTTCACAACACTTTCACTAATAGTTTAAACTTTACGCAAATTTCAATGTAATTTACAGAGAACATTTAATATTAATGGTCTTTACACTGTTCAAATGAACGTTGTCCGTTACGCCGTCTTTTAAATCAAATATTTGGATTACTTCTTTTTTCACTGCTTCGGACAATATAAATCTCTTTCAGCTTATCTGTAACAAGTAAAGAAGATAGTTTAACAGCAAAAGTCACCTGAAATATGTAGAAAAGTAGCTGAAAATTAGTAAAATACTGGAGCACAGCCACAGCACGTCAGTCACGTAAGCAAGCCAAGCCAACCAAAGTTTGTAGCACACAGCTTGTAGCTGTGTGTCGAAATATTGTCCACTCTATATTGAAAAACTAGCGGTGTGGGCCATACTTTCTCGAGTTCTTTTACGAATGAGGCAAAATAAAATCAAGTTAAATCCGAGCGAAAATTTCGCTTATTCCAACTGTATTGCACGTTGTCGCCAAAAATGACGTATCACCTCTTAATTAATAATCGCTACATTAATCCAAAGATGTTACTTTTGGGAGTGTTTCGAAATCGCGAAATAAAACTCTACGGACTGTGATTTGAGCTTGGGAGCATAGGTTTGAGATTCCATTAGGATACGGTCGAGCTGGTGATTTCAAGATGTCCCTCTAAATATGGCCACCCTATAACTTCCAAACGGTTCCCGATATCGCAATAGTTTTCACTCAACAATGCGTAATCATGGGGCAAGTGACGTGGTGTAGAAATATTGTTGAACTATTTTTAGTTTTCGAGAAATTTAATCATCTTTGATTATTTAAATTGAGCCTGTTTTCACTAGAAATAGATCGATCATAAAAAGAGTAATGCAATGATGTAATCCATGTAATATTACGATAGTAATTTGTGCATAAATTTGTACTATCTGTCATGGGATTTTAAATTAAACTTGTAATAATTTTTCCTGCTGCAGCCGTTCACAGTTGTCACTTGTAGGGAAGTTGACCTTCGCGCCTCTCCCCTCCCCCCTTAAGTGCTGGCGTACAAGGAAACTTTCCCCAAAGGGGACAGTTGCAAGGGTTACTATAGGAAATCATGTGCACTTAATTTAAAACCACATGCCAGAAAGTAGAATTTGTACGTCAAATACTATCAAAACAAACATATCGCTGGCGCAAGTGTTATAGGGTTGTATGTAGAACAGTGCTGCTTTCGAGGGAAAAGGCCTTTGAAGTGTTGAGATCCTTATATCATTTTCTGTAACAAGTCTTCGTATATTTTGATTCTAATGATTAAACTTAGGTGAAAATAGAAATGAAACGCAGCATTGGTTTCCTAATAATATCATTTGTCAGCAAACTATTGAATATTACGTTTTTACATTGGACTTTGTAATACTTAAAATCTGAATTATTTGAAGCAACAAAGTTCTATGTAGGACATTACACTTTCAAAATAGGAGATATCTATGTGTTATAGGAAATAGGGTAGAAAATGTAATTGGATTATTTTTATAAATGCACTGTAAAGAAATCAAAATAGTGCTCTAGTATCAGCATTATTTCTCGTATTATTGATGACGGTTACGTAATATATAATGCAACTTCTATCCTACTAACCATTCTGTCACTCAAGAAATGCGAATGACACAACTCAAAACTGTGAAGTGACTTAATATTTAGTAACAGTTTTCATGGAATTATTTCCAAATCTAATATCGGAAAATACATTACATTCAAAACGGAATTAAAATACTTCAATATTAAGAGAGGAATGATATGAAAAAACAATGAAACTTGTTATCTTGTAACTCAAAATTGCGCAAAAACTATTGTACTAATACGTTTGAAAAGTATTCATGCACAGAAAGAGATCTAATATTGAAGAACAGATTGCGTTATAAAAATTCTCTATCTCCAGTAGTGAAAGTGAAGGGCATGTTCGTAAAACTATAGTTATAAATTGTTTTGAATTTATCAAAAGTCATGAAATAAAAATGAAAAAAGTTCAAAATTTCTAAACGGATCAGTGCAAATATCTAGAGAGAAAATTCAAAAATGTCATGAGGACTTCAGGTAAAGAATACCAAAAAATTAAAGTATTCGTAAAATTTTAGGCAGCGACATTCAACGACAAAAATGGAAAATAGAAATTGTGGAAGAAAATTCTGTAAATGATTTAGATCGGGTTGTGTACAGGCTGGCGAGAGTAGCTATGGTGTTTGAAAGGAAATATCATTGTTTCGAAAGCAGGGACCCCCAAAAACGTGTTTTTCGAACAAAATCTGTGCGTTCTATGGCACATACAACTTGTAACTCAAAGAGACGACGAAATTGTACATAGAACTTTTGAAAAACAGCTGTATTGGCCAAACGAGTGATCTCTGCCATTTTTTTTGATAATGATTTAGCAATTAGATCTTACCTTCAAAGAACTCAGTAAAATTAATAACTCATTTTTGCAATTTTT
>JAHLJT010008971.1:0-45175 GCA_031308135.1 Acheta domesticus
TTCTGTCGCCACCTATACGTCGGCTTGCGGGGAATTGGCCCCTCCGAGTGTCCTCTGGCGGGGCACCGCCCTAGCGAGGACAAGCTCTAATCTCCCGTCCCATGTACTGTAGTGCATGTGTAAGTAACGTTGAAGATAGTACAAGAAAGGAAAGATCACGCGCGCCTGTGGGCGGTTTATTAAGGTACTGCTCCGGCATTTGCCAGGTATTGATTGAAGAAACCACGGAAAAGCAATTTACGAAAAACGATCAGAGCTGCCGGCTGCTAGAATTCAGACAGCGGCTAGTAGTATCGAAGATCCGCCACTGTCGGGATTCGAACCCTAGGACTTTCCAATCAGAGTGGCTGCAGAGGGCGGTAATGGTGCCTCTGAGCCAGACGCAGCCGGTGTCGTTCAATGGGAGGTCCCAACACGCGGGACGGAGGCGGACTTTCGACTGGTGGGTGACATTCAACCACTATTGAGGGAACTCCAGCGCCGGCCGCTCACAGCCGGAGATTCCCGTGTTTTCTCCGACCAACACCGGGAAGTCCTCTAAAATGGATCAAGCGCGATAGATCTGTCATCCTCGCCCCACTTTCCCTTTACACTTGCATGCACAATGTCGGGAAAACAGTTGGAAGTTTCCATCTTGTCCCATCTGAGGCCCGGAATGAAGACTAATTCCAAAAACTGTATACTGTGAAGTGTTTACATCTCTCTGAGAGCATGCAGGAATAATATAATAATCGTCGGTCAATGCAATATGCTCACATTACGAATGAACCTCTCTACTCTTACCTTGCGTTCCACTGCCTGTCTCACGTCATCAGCCGTCCCCTGCAACATGAATCCCCTCTTCTTGAATCTGGGGTCCAGGAAAGTCGCAAACTGTGCCACCTCTCTTGAGGACTCATAACGGTTGAGTCTAGTTTGGATTTCCTGGACGACTTCCCCTTTGAAATCGGCCCCCGTAGGAGTCGTTGGCACCATCCTGTTGAAAGACGTTACCAGCCCTCGCACCATTGGAATGATGTGTGACGCTGTCACGTACGTCTCTCCCGAGAGGCTGGTAGTCACCAATTCAAATGGTTCCAGAATGGTGACAACGTCCTTTAAAACCAACCAGTCGTCGGCTGAAACATAATAATAGATGTTAAAACACTAATTATTAAAAAAAATACCAGGATTATACACGTTCTTAACAAATGTAATTTCAATTTCAGGCGTTAACAATGACAAAAAATAATCACTAACCAGTCAGAGCTTGCGGCGCGTTGCACAGCTGAGACTGCACAATGATGAGATGATCCTTAACTTCGATTAATCTTCTCACCATTGCCAGCTTGCTGTTCCAGCGGGTTGGAACCTGCTGGATAAGCCGCAACTCTGGAGCGTTTGCCGAGCGTTGGTGGTTGCGGAGGCGATCGGAAGCCAGGGTGCTGTGCCTGTTTTAACACGTACATTTCAACATTACGAATCTTCCATCCTTAACACGCATATTAAAAAAAGACCCGTTAAAACTTACTTAAAAAAACTGACGATCTCTCCACATCTTGCCAGAACATCTACCAATCTCTCCACACGAGTGATGGCCCGATGTACAACCAAATGTAACGTGTGGGCCATGCACGGCAGATGCGGGATTCCCAACGACAACACTGCATTCTGCATATATGCGGCATTGTCTGTTACAATGGCCACCACCTGAAATACCATTAAAATAATACTTTTGGAGGCCGTCCATAAATTACGTATCGTAAATTTGGGGTATTTTAATGCCACCCTCTCCCCCATATAACGCACCCGTACCGCGCGCTTGAACCCCTCCTAATTACGTAACGCTAGCGACAACACCCCCTCCCCGTTGTAAATGCAAGAAGTGAAAATAAATTATAGCACAATAAAAACAATTTGTATATTTATTTTACTTGTATTGAATATTAAAAGTAATGATAATTAATATATTGGCGATGCTCGCTGCACCTAACAATAAGATTGGGACAAGTTGAGAGTGAAGGAAGAATGCTTAGGCGAGAAATGATCATAAGCAATGTACCCACCGTCGTGGGTGATGCAAGAGCGTGAGTCTACTGCGCCAATTTAAATGGATTCTAGAATACACTTCAAATCAGTTTTGAATATTTTCTTCGTAATCTTACAAATTCACAAAAAGTTGAAAAAATATTTTCATTTATTGTAAAAATTTACAACTAATAACTTTAGTTTATTTACGTTTTGAAAACAAATTAATTAGTTAATATTTTAATGTTTTTAGGGCAGTCCTCGAAAAAGGAATTATTTCAGCAACTGTTGAAAAATGTAAAAAAATAAATGTCACGTAACACTAACACGCAACACTCACCGTGCTGGATACTCAGATCGACATGAAATTTTACTAGCTTGTTCAGCAGCTTTCAAAACACATACGTGCACATTTTTAAGCGCTATGAAGCGTTGCAAATAGTGTTTTTGCGACAATTAGTATTCATGCCTTTCATGACCTTACTGTCTGTCGAAGTTCGGAAATCGCTGCCCGCCGCTGGCCCTACGGCCGTTACTCACACCCCGCGCCGCCGCTAACAGCTTATCTGTCGGCAGGGTCTGGCCTTGGAGGGTATGTTGAGTAACCAGGACGGTTGTTAACATTTCCCTTCCTTAAAAGGTTTCTGGCAGGCGAAAATATTGTCAGTCGTACTTTGCTCTCATAGCGTTCCGTTCTCTCGAGTGAATTTGTAATGTTAGACCTTCGCCTACGAAAGTATTTACATGTAGTTCATAATTGTAACAAACTTTTACACTCTTTAAAAAACCTTCATTGCGGCATAGGCATACATGATGAAATTTACGAATGTAGAAAAATTCGATATTCTTCTTCTTTACGGTGAATGTGGAAGGACCGCAAAGCGAACTGTGAAAATGTACGCTGAAAGGTACCGTAATCGGAAATCTGTATCACGGAGAACTTTGGTAAGAATATGCCAACGTTTGTTATCAAGCGGTGACTGGAATTCTAAATCACGAAAGAGAAATAAGCGTGCTACTGATGAGAACAAGGAAGTAGATGTTTTTGCATATGTGGCTACAAACCACCATGTGAGTTCGCGAGATATTGCCCGAAACTCAGGAATAAGCTCACTCATAAAATGTAAATTTCGTCATTGATTATTTTAAATTATTAAATTGCCGCATTGGTAGATTCCACTTCCTAAGATATAATTCATAATGTCTTTACTACTGAAATAGATCTGAAGATAGTATAAGAATTCATTGTCCAATTCATCCCATTTCATACCCCTTAAAATTAGAAAAGAACACGGTTTTTCACTTGCTTCGCCGTTTATACTGGAATAGGGAAATGCGCAAGTATCATACGGCAAATTAAATTAAATTTGTTAAATCAATTTAATTAATAAAATTTTCACTTGCACGGCTTCCACCGACTCCACGTTAGGATCACTTAACGTAGGTAAAATCAGTCTGTTGACCTGCGAAAGCAAGTTGAGATACGGAAAGCTACAAGGTGAAATACATCAGCACATGCAAGGTCAAACGCACTTTCCACCAACAAGGAACATTTCTTCGGAACGTGAAATTCCGTGTCCATGACGTGCTTCCTGAGAAAACCCATGTGTTTTTGAAAATGTATCTCTTCGAATATTATGAATACTTATATCATTGTATTCGTCTCTTTGAGAACTTTAGAATGATAGTGAAAAAAATATATACTTCCATTTAAAAAATCGAAGTTGTGTCGATATCTCCAAAATTACAAAACTCACAAACAAGAAAATTGAATATGTTATTTCCCTCATTACTTGCAACAACTTGGCGTAAACCTCATCCCAATACCTCAAACAGTTTCGAAGATACTTGCTGTGGGCATCTTAGGCGCCTCACCCTCTAGTATATGTAACTTGTCGTTTTGAAAAGTCGGCATTTTCACGCTCTGCAATGCTGAATTAAAAGAAGTGACTGAATCTGCTTCTAAATGAGTGGCAAAAGTACAAATCATTGAAGAATCCCGATTATCAAACTGATTTCCCTATCTACTGAAATTCCTCTCATTTTTAAGTATCTAGGTTCGCTGACCATCCTGCCTTTATGAATGTACGTACCTTTCCCGCAATCTGCCATTCATCCATCACTCGTTGGAGATGGGGTGAGATGTTGTCCGCCGAGTGGCTCCCCGGCAGCAACGCTGCGTCCAGGCACCCGGACGTCAACTTGCCAGCGTGCACAAAATGCACGGTCACCGCCTGGTAACTTTGCTGGCGGTTTGACGTCCAGGTGTCCGAGGTCAAAGCCACCCAGCGGGCGCCTAGCAAAGCTTCTCTCAATTTTAGTTTGATCTCAGCCTGGAGCCCCGGGATCAGAGTCTGTAGTAGGACATAACTAGCTTAATTATTCGTACTACTACAGAAATCTACACACTAATGAGGCTATCGCAGTGCGAATATCGTATCTCTTTAATCACCTAACGAAAGATTTTTTAAGAAATTTCACTTTGTTTGTAAAAATAATATAAGTCCGCAAACACGCAGCTGAGCACATTCCGCTTATCACTTACATGAACGTCGTAAGTATAAGGGAAGTGCTAAAATAAATCTATATTACTGTAAAGTCTTAAACCATCACTTACTAATATATCATTTGAAATGTACTTACGTTTGACACTGTTTGCCGGCATGGCAGCTGGTAGCGTGGATTCAGTTGCTTACCAGCTCCTTGAAGCTTCCTTCCTCCACTATACTGAATGGCTGGAAGCTCCTGGCGATGAACAGTGCCACATATCTTCACAGAATTATGAAAACGTGAAAATTCACTTCTCCCCATACCTCGTCACACACAGTTTTTAACTGTTTTTGACGTAAATATATAAATAAATAAATACCCTGTCTATCGCCTGGGACTCCAGGCTGCTTCGTGATAAAGGGAGGACACCCTCCGTTAGCTCCAGCCCCTGATCCTGTTCGGGGGTGACGCCGCCGTATGTGGTCTCGGAGATTAGAGGTACCACCAGAAGTAGAATATGGATGGTTACATATTCTACATCTGGCGGAACTTCCATCTACCCTCACGAACACCTTCCATACAGGCGACGTTCTCCTAGAGGACATTTCGTTTGATGGTAAACGAACGCGCAAAGAAAACTCCACACCGAACCGAACTCATGCACGAGTGTCACCTCAGGGCAGAGCAGGCAGCTAGCGAGTGAGAAATTTCTCGCAGGCAGGCGAAGCCCTTTTATAAACTCGATCCATCGCGTATTTCTACCAACCTTCGAAGTAATAATTGCGCGGGTATTCCTTAAACCCGTCAATTCCCAAACAAATTGTAGGACAATTTTTAAGATATTTTCTTTTAAATATATTCAATTAGGTTACTTAGAACCGAGAAAATTGAAGTTTGGTGAAAAAATACTTGTTCGATTTCAATTGGTGAGGGTGTTCCCTAGAGGTGACATTGGCATAGGAGGTGCATGGTATGCATTCAAATAAAATTTTACTTATTTCAACTTTTAAAAAAATTTATTTGTGGAATTCATACCAACAATGACATTGCAATCCTACTTTACATTTTGTGCATATTATTCTTGTGTGCTTTGCGACAGTACGCACACCTCTTCTGAGCACATTCTTCCGTACCTGTGTTCAGTGCTATCACCACTTGTTCGCACATCCTTCGGGCATCGGTTGCCTATCAATCCAGAAGCAGGATGAGGCCGTTTTCCATACTTTCCACAATATGTCTGTACGATAAATCTCCTGAATTGAGAGTAAGTAATGTACTTTCAGGTCCTTTTTGTTTACACAGCCAAGCATTCTAACACGCAGCATCGAGGCCAAAAGAAAATAGGGGATACCATCATTTTTTCCACGCAGATTTACTGTAGATTATGTACATTTCCGTCGAATATATCGGCCCCCCCATGTACCCATTGTACTTCTGAACAATTGTTGGACAATCGACGAGGAGTTTGCTTCTTTTCCTGCTCACATAACCAACTGTATCTACTTTTCCATGGCAATTAGATGCCACAGTAACAATGTTGTCATACCAACGCATCACAGAAACGAAAGTTTAGATGATAGAGCGCCACGAGATTCCTTTTTCAAATCTTCTCGACTTTTCATATGACAGTTTCAATACGACTGTCCCTGACACTTCCTGTGCCTCTAATGCCTTGTTCAGAGAGGATCGATAGCAATATCAAACTTGTAAAGAAAACTGTATAAATAGAAATTGTATGGAGCAAACTGAGGAAGTAACTTGCTTCCCAAATGTACCACAGCTGCCGCTCCAAGCCCGTGTTGTGCCTGCAGGGGAGTTATGTGCTCTTTGCACCTTGATACGCCTCAAATGCAATAAGATAGCCCTGTCGCGTTGCAGCGGACCAATTGTAGCCGAAACGAATGCACTGGCCATGTATGTGCTGTTTGGCACTCTTTCCCGTAGTACGGCACCATTGTTTCATCAATTGAAATGTTAGTGCAGCTCTATCCACACAAAATATTTCTCGTTTGCCGACTACTTCCTGTACGACACTTGTTTTCTTTCATTCTCTTGCGTTCATCTAACACGCTACCACTACATTATTTTCAGTTTCTATCATCTGAAATACCCGTGGTCATCAAGTTGGGAGTAGACGTTAACTTCCACTGTTGATCGTAGCATTCGGTCACGCAGATGGTTCATATTTGTTGAGGTCTGATCACCACTCTCTTCATCAGTGGCGGGGCCATCTTCTGGAGGAACTCACAAGTTCATCAATGTCATCTTCATTATCATTCTCAAGAACCTCAAGAATTTCGTGGCAGTATCAACATATAGGAAAGTATAAGCAAGGTTTCAACAGATTGGTCTTTGCCGAAATAATATTTTTATCTAACAAAGCATCCAACAAAATAACTATATTCACAGAGCTAATGGTTGTTTTATTCTTTTCCGAATAAATGATATTTCATAAATGAAAGATGCATTACAAATTATTGCGAGAGCAAAGATGATTGTTATACATTTAAATCAAAGAAATAAACTGCTATAAAAATACTCTAAAGATTGCAGAAAAATCTAGCCGATTATTCTAGTCGAAAAATTATATGTGGATGTACCCCTGATGCGCAATGTCACCTACAGGCGACACCTAAAACTTTTCAGCCAATATAAAGAAACTATATAAATGAAAAAATATAAGAATGCTGTATTACATTCCTAACAATAGAGAGCTGATGTATTAATTATAAATAATATACTTAACGATTACGTGTCATAATTTTGAGAGGAACCGGAATCGACATCGACTCGAGCAGAAATGTTTGCACGTGTACAATCTTCTGTTTTACACAAGCGTCTGAAAGCAGCAGACGCTCAGGTTTTGTTGTAGAGGTGTTCATAGAATTCCAAATAAGCCGCCTGGCGCACTATCAAATTTTTCAGAATCACAGGAACTGGTACAGGCCTCCGCAAAAGGACTGTCCCCTGTAGGTGACGTTGGGAATTGACGGGTTAACAACGTGTACTACGATTTTACTTAGGATATCCATGTCAATTAATATTAGTTTCCCAATACTACCATTAATTAATGTTGGAAATTGGAAAGAAGTTATAAAAGGTGGAGATAACTTCATGTCAGTAAAAATATGAACAAGTATTGGGTAGTATTTTCATATTTATTAATACAAATTTGAAATTAACATGTGTTTGCGTTCAATGATTTTTACACTATCAAATTTATATTACATGTAGTATTTTATAACGCACGTACCTTACAACCTTTTATACTTTTGAGCGATATAAGAAATAGTCGTTTGTATTCCAGCGAAGAAAGGGATCCCCCGGATAAGATGTAAAACGTTAATAATAATAATAATAATAATAATAATAATAATAAAAAATTGCCTTTCTTAGTGGCGAGGCTCAGGCCAATTTGGCCCTGCTCGTCCGCCCTGACCACATAAAGTTCCCCTCAACCAAATGTCATATGAATGGTTACACTATAATTCTCACATAAAAATAATTTTTTGAAAGGTTTCTTAGCCCCCCGTCCCACCACCACACTCCTATACAGCCAAAAACGTGTCTTTTTAATTTCAATTTTTTTCGACAACTTAACACTATTTTATATATATATATATATATATATATATATATATTTATTAGGCTACAATTGGCTGATTGCCAGGTGGTAACCATACGTCTGTAGCTTTACAGTACATTTACATTTGCAATTAAAAGAAACCCATTTACAATATAACACAATAAAATAAATTACAACTACTACTACGTGAAAGGATGGAACAATACAATAGATTTCTCTAGAGACCCTCAAAACCAACCGTTAACATTACTAATACTTTTAAAAATGTGCACGTACATACACACATTCATGCTTACACGTACATACATACACATACATATACACATACATACATACACATTCTTACACATGAATGCTCACTCACAAGTTCACACCCAACCGATGACACACCTACTTATACGTGCCTACATTTACTTAAAGAAACAAACACTTAGTTACACATAGTATGCATGCAAAGATATACATGTACATAATCATAAACATACATAAACGTAGATACATGATTATACAATTTTTTAAAATTCAGAATCATGATGTGGATTTTCCTAAGTTAGCTCTTTAAACATCCGAATTATTCCCCACACACTCTCTCACTACACCTCACCTCACTTCACTTCACTTCACTTCACTTCACTTCACTTCCCTTCACTTCACATTCACCATATCTTTCTTCGGTTATGCCATACAACTCATTGGTGTATCTTACCTCTCCACTGCACGGCACTACACTGCACTACATTTAATCTATAATACACCACACTATCAACATTACAATTTACTTGAATTACGGATCAATGAAATTATCGCTCAGCCTGCGCTATGCGGTCTAATACGTCTCTACATGTACTGATTAAGTCTTCTTCTGAAAACACCAACAGAGCCAGGAAAAGGCTCTACGACTGCTGCAGGGATTTCATTCCAATTTTTAATCGTACGATTTACATATGAATATTTCCCTACGTCGGATCTTTGCCCTCTACTTTTTATTTTGCAAGTGTGGTCGTTTCTCCCAACTCTCGACTGTACTGTACGCCTTGAAGAGGCAGCACAACCTGGCTTTTTTTCTTCGCACACTGAGGGACTCTATAGGTTCTGGTGGATTTGAACTAGCGGAATATCCTTTATTAATAAATTTGATTGCCTTCTTTTGAATTTTTCTAACTCTTCAATCTGACCTAATCTGTAGGGATCCCATCCAGCTGATGCGTATTCAAGTATCGGCCTAACTAAAGATGTGTATCCCATTTTCGACTCTCCATGTTCGCATTTTTAAGCGTTCTCATTATAAAGTGTAGTGACTTCCACGCTTTTCGGGCAATAGAAGTAACGTGTTCCCCCCATCCCAGGTCCTGGCGTAATATAACACACAGATACTTACAACACGATAGTTGTGGAATGGCTACGCCACCCATGTTGTAATTTAGAGAAACCTTCTTTGCTGATTTAGAAAAGCTTAGCGATTTACTTTTTACGGCATTTATCTTCATTTTATTTATGATAGCCCAGGAATAAATGCTATTTAGATCGTTTTGAAGAATGAAAATATCTTCACCCGAATCTATTCGCCTATAAATTATGCAATCGTCCGCAAATAAGCGCATTACTGACTTAATACACGATGGCAGATCGTTAATGAATGCCAAAAACAACAGCGGACCTAAAACACTTCCCTGGGGGACTCCGGACGTAATTAAGGTTTCCTCTGAGAGTTCATGTCCAACTCGGACTTGTGAACACGATTTATCAGAAATTCCCGTATCCATGCTACTACGCGATGGTCAACTCCTGTAGAAGCAATTTTCGTAAGTAATATTTCATGCGAAACAAGATCAAATGCTTTTGAAAAATCTATAACAATTGCGTCTGTTCTCTTTCCCGAATCTAATGTTTCAGCAATATCTTGACATGTTGTAATAATTTGGCTTTCACAAGAGAATGATTTTCGAAATCCATGTTGCCCTTCGTATAACCACCCTATTTTGTCCCATTCCCGGCACAAGAACTCAGCTACCAGATGTTCCATTTGTTTACAAATCACTGACGTTAGGCTCACTGGCCTATAATTAGAAATGCACGAACGACTTCCGGTTTTAAATACTGGAACCACTATGGCCCTTTTCCAATCGTGAGGCACGCTACAATTATTTATGCTTATTTCAAATAATCGCGTCAAGTAGGTAACCATTGGTTCCCCTCCAATTTTTAATAGTTCTCCGGCGATACCATCAAACCCTACGGATTTATTGCTTCCTATATTACGGATTCTTCGTCTAATGAGTCGTGATTGTACTTGAAATTTTTCTCCTTCAGTTGTTCCGAACGTGTTGGGAGTACCCGATCCTAACCCGAATACCGATTTGAAATATGCATTAAAATATTCAGCTTTACCCTTATCTGTTAGTACAAATTTTCCGTTTCCGTCTTTAATAGGCGGAATAGATTCTTTGTTTCCCCTTTTTTGTTTTATGTATCTATAAAAATTTCTCCAGCTTGATTGCTCGTTTAATAGAATTTTACGGAGAAAATTTTCTTGCGCTATACGTTTTTGCTGTATTAGTTTGTTACGTATATCTTTAAAGAGAGTCGCATAGAGAAGACCTTTTTTGCGATTAGCATACGCTTTCCTGACCTTTCTTTTTAGTTTCCTGATATTAGCAGTGTAATACGCTGGATCACTATTATCTTTAACTAACTTAGTTGGTACAAACAATTCTCTGCCTACAAAAATTATTCGTTTAAATGAGTTCCAGATTTCTTCCACGTTTCTACCATGCGACTCAAAAAAAATTTGTCTGACTTTATCTGACTGAAAATTTATCTGACTCAAAAAAAATTTGATAAATAAGAACACAATTTGCACTATCAGAAAAACATTTTTCAATATTTTCTCAGGCCCAAATTCAAACACAAACAAATATTTTTGAAAAAAATATCAAGAAATATTTTTATTGTGTCTTAGAAGCCTGGAACAGGATCGAAAAAAATGTCAAAGGTTCCTCTTAAAACATAAATTGTTGTACATTTTTTTCAGATTTTTTCGATTGCTGGGCTGCAGTTACAAAATAAAAACCATTTCCACGCCTAAAATATCTGGACTTTCATTATACTTTGAAAATGACTGCAACGGTTCTGTGCATTTATTTTAGTGTTTATTATACATTTGTATACATTGTTGTAGCACCCAATAAAGTTTTGATTTTGGAATGAAGTTACAAATTATCATTTTTTAAAGCCTTCTAATCCTTTCTATGAGAATATCATACGCTAAGGAAAGACAATAGTTTTTGACAGTTTATTAAATAATAATTCGGTCATATTTAAAGAATAATTGGGGGACATGTGGAAAATGAAGGGGAATAGGTTAGACCCAGATTTACAAGAACCGTTTTACTTGTCTTAGAACACCGACACTGGCACGAAAATAATCTTAAAACTTCATCTCAGAATGCTTGTGAATTTTTTCATATTTTTTTAATAGTTGGGTCATAGTTTCAGAAAACTAAGACATTTGTAGTCAACCACTTGGCTGTTCTGCAGTTGCCGCATCTTAGGCACATGCGACCTTGCTCGAGGAAGAAGGCCACAGAATAGCAGTTGAAACGTTGACAACTAACCCTAGAACGCGGCGTCTCCCGGACAGATAAATAGTAACACATTGGCTGCGCAAGCCTGTGGTCTCACGTCTGTACATGTTTCAGACTAGAGAAAAAGTTGTCTTTTCCTTTACTTACGTATTTGTTCTTGAGTACGTATAAATATGTAGACACTCGTACACGTGCAAAAACTCTGCACTTTGTGAATAAAGTTTGTACGAAAATTGAAAATTGATTTAATGTAGCACCCAACTGCAAACTCCCATCCCCCGAAAAGTGGTTTACAGCATTATAGACTCGGTACTGTGCGAGAGAATCCATTCCAATATTGCTGAGCGTTGAGAGGAAAATGCGCAGAAAATAAAATAGTCCCCTTAATTTTATCGTGAAAGATAATTTCAGTATTTTCATTCAATTTAATTTTACATTGATATCGACTTCTCTTTTCTGTCCACCCGTGATGTGAAAAGGGGGGCACCCAAAAGAACTAATATGCAAAATTGTAAAATAGGATGATCATAAAAGTGGTATTTTGAAAAATACAGCCCAACAACATAATCGGGGGATAATCTGTTCCCCTTCATTTCCCCACTGTCGCACATCTATCCTTCACCAGCACCCGAAATGTCCGCATTTGTCATCTACCCGTCCCCCAAAACACGTCTTCTGTTAGAATTTACTTGTCTCAAAAAACAGCCGTGTCCCCATGAGACAAGCAAACCTGGTTTAAAAGGCCTAGGAAGCATCGCTTCCGAGTTATTTGCCATTATAATGTGTGTTGCAATAATCTTTTTTGGTATGTCATAATCTGCAAACTTCTATTTTTTCTTCTAAAATCTGTTTGATGTAGAATGGGGTGTAATTATTTATCCACCAGTATCACACTTACAAGGTCTTTTGTCGATTGTTTCTTATAAATTGCCTAACTATCGTTTTTCCCGTACCTTACGATTACTTATACAAACGATTAGAAGGCTTTAGAAAATGATAATTCGTAATTACATTCCAAAATCAAAACTTTATTGGGTGCTACAACAATGTATACAAATGTATAATAAACACTAAAATAAATGCACAGAACCGTTGCAGTCATTTTCAAAGTGTATTGAAAGTCCAGGTGTTTTAAAGGCGGGGAAATGGTTTTTATTTTTTTAACTGCAGCCCAGCAATCAAAAAATCTGAAAAAAATGCAAAACATTTTGTGTTTTAAGGGGAACCTTTGACATTTTTTTCGATCCTGTTCCAGGCTTCTAAGACACAATAAAAATATTTCTTGATATTTTTTTCAAAAGTATTTTTTTGTGTTTGAATTTGGGCCTGCGAAAATATTGAAAAATGTTTTTTTGATAGTACAAATTGTGTTCTTATTTATCATATTTTTTTCAGTCAGATAAAATAGTGTTAAGTTGTCGAAAAAAATTGAAATTAAAAAGACACGTTTTTGGCTGTATAGGGGTGTGGGTGGTGGGACGGGGGTAAGAAACCTTTCAAAAATATTATTTTTATGTGATAATTATAGTTGAACCACTCATATGTAATTTGGTTGAGGGGAACTTTTTATCATCTTATCGGGGGGGGGGGGACCCTTTGTTATAATCTAAAATAAATTATTTATGTCTAACATAAGTTACTTTTAAAAATTAGTAAATTTTAGCTAGAAAAGTATCTAAAAATTGTTCTCAATGTAGACGGTAATATTCTGAAACACGACTTTTCCAGCGAAATGAAAGGCTAAGCTCATGTTACCTTTCACCTGCAAACATGACCTCGTTTTACATATGTCACCTTTCTCGTGTCTCGAAGACAATGTAGAGGTGTTATTTTAATAGTGGTATAAATCCATTTACACTCGTTTCAGATATTGAGCAGTAAAGTTAAGGTTTATGAAAACATCGGGAATTGTAATAGAAAAAAAATTGAGTGTTCCCTTTTCTTATAATATATGAACTTGTTTGTCTGCAAATTTGATTAATAAAAACACTGCCTGTATCTCAAAATATAGAGCAGTAATGGAGGTATACCACTATAAAAATTAGTTTGTCGTGCCAAATGGTTGAATGTGGGAGGTGGACATTGTAAAGAAACAATTTAAATGAAAAAATCGATTTCTTGAAGCAAAGTAAATGCGAATTTTTAATGTCACTATTATACACATACTCCCTTTCTCATCAGACACACATCTCATCTTTCTCATCTTCAAATTATTCTGATCTTTTCCTGAGCCTCCGCTTTTCTGAGATGAAGTTCCTTTTCCATGACTAAGTCCCCCTTTCTGTTTATGATCAGAGGCAGCTTTAATTTTGAAAAATAATTTATCGCAGAAACTGCAAGTATCCTTACCTAGTGAATGAAAAGAGAGATCAACGTCATCATTAAAAACTTAACGATAAATATGTATCCCTGCAGAGGTTTTATTTTCACTCTGACAATTATCTAAATATAAACTAAATATTTTTGCAACGTTCAGCTCAGGATTCAAATACTTCTTTTTTAGAATTATCCTCCATAGCATAATGACTTTCACATGCTGGAGAACTTTTGATGTGCACTTTGACATCACCAATTAGTGCTTCTGGCACACACTTTCTTCATTCATGTTAACCCCTTCGATGAAGATGAGCTGACCCTTCTTCTCCGCTTTTTGACGTAATTTTGACAAATCTTCCATTGGAAATTTTGAAAGTATGGAGAAAGGTTTTGCAAACTTTTATACTTGTGTTAGTCTCCAGTCGGTATTCAGAAATGCACCCTTTCCTATTTCCTGAACCGTTCTTCGGTCGACGACGTTTAACAGAATGATGTGAACGTAATCCATTTAAGTAGCGATTTTGGAGATCAAAAGTTCCTAATTACTTCAAAATTTCTTTCCTCTCGGATTCCGTAATCTTACTTAAACATTTGCGAGTACAGGAGCAGTCGAGATTTTCGAATGTTTTCTTCAAAATGAGTTTGCTTGTTTTTGTACGTTTCCACAGTTTCTTTTGCGTTTTGGAAGGTTTTGTTCGAACATATCTTCTTTTCTTTGGCCATTTTTACTTCGAATGCGTTTACCTTTACCACTAACTGCACTAGACCCTCATCATTTGAAGAACATGCAAAAGGATCTAGATCACAAATTCGTGTAGGCATGAGACATCAGAGTTTTCTGGATCAGAACTGGCATCTAAAAATGCAGTAAGATATCTTAGTCAATGCTGTTGGGTATTAGATTACATTATAAGCTATGAATGACAATATACGTGTAGTATATAAATACACACATACACACACACACACACACACACACACACACACACACACACACACACACACACACATACACGTCCATCCTACAAGGACTGCCGGCACATTTTTTTTATTCCTACAATATGATAGTTACAATTAATAAATAGCCACTTTAGAATGTAATCATGTTATTTCGTATTAACAGTAAATGCGAAATCCGTAACAACAAATGTTTAATAGTAGGCTACTAAGTTCCCGCCTCAGCACTAACCTACATGCTTACTTTTCTTCCACTGAAGAAGACTAAACATTTGAAAAAGAGTGATCTTATTTTAATTTATCTGTATTTATTAGACTATCTGGATCAAGATGTTCATCATCAATATTGGTCTTGTCGCTAGAGACCTCTCGAAAAGCACTCATCATGAGACAAGTAGAACTCAATGGAGTTGTACCACTATCAAAATAAACTTAATGCGATCTCCAATAATTTTCTCGGATTGTGATGCGCTTTGTTGGCTACAGAAAAAACCTGCATTTGCACCACGTTGTGAATAAGTGTAACCCATTTTCGCGGATCTGGAAATAGAGTTAACTCCATTTGTCTAAAAAGTGGAGTTGTACCACTATTAAAATAACGCCTCCATGTGTACTTAGTTAAATATTTTACTCCGATAACATTTATACCTTTAAACTGATTCCCGCAGTTTCTTGTTTCCCGCCGCCGCGCTGCGCCATGCCAAGGTGTGACGGGCGCGAAGACAGACGCCGGAAACGCGCGGTCGGTCGCTTGGGGCAGACGCCACGTGCAGGATGTCGCGTTGACAGGTGAATGTCAAAGGTCACAAACTCGCCAATGTTTCGCAATGATGCTGGATCGTTGACGCTGTCTCTGCTGCGATTCTGACCGGGAGGTCCTAGGGATCGAGACCGTGGCGTATTTTCCTCACTAGCTACGTACTAGCTCGAAAGCATTCGGTCATTCTCTGGAGAATTCTAGCTCCCGGCTGCACTGATGGGTAGTATTCTGTGATGGATAAATACTCGGACCACGGAACGCGTTCGATCCTGCCTTCAAATCCCGTCCTCATTCCCTCCTTTGCGGCGAGCGATGGTACGATCATTCGTCCTAGTACTCCATTGATTCTAAACACGTTTGTCGAGCAAGAGAGATATGGAAAGCGGCGACTAATTGGTTGGCCATTGGCTCTAAATGTGGTGTGAAAATCTAGTTCCGAATACAACTTACAGAAATATTCCACTTAATGTTTGGTACCAAATGTTTTGTTTGTTTGTTCTCAGCTTGTTTCCGGGAATAAGATGCTGTGGCAGCCTTCTTTTTCGATCTTTTCTCACTCGTTTTGTGTGCGAGTATGTTTTCTGTGAGATTCACCAACAGTATTTCTTGAGTTGCTGTGTTTCCTGACTTTCTTGGTTTCTCTATTTTAAAGATGAGGAATTGCTCGTCATTATGATCCGGTAGTGTATGAAAAATGATATTTTCAATATGCTCTTATGACGAAACGAATACAAGACATGACGAAATGAATAGAAAATAGTTGGTTTAGTGTACAGTAAAACTGTCTAAGACGGACCCTGAAGGTTCATTCAAAAATGTCCGTCATGGCAGGTTTCCGTCTGATAGAGGATGGTCAAAAATTCACCTCATAACTCAAGTACAGTTTTTCCAATTAATTTTGTTACTGAAACAAATTAAAGAAAATAAAGCATAACTTATCAATGAAAATATTGCAGGAAATGAAAAAAATCAACAGCAAAACACGCGGAAAATATAGGACAAGCATCTATTCCGCATTTTGCAAATTATTTTAGCATGTACTCCTTATGCTCCGCTAGGATGGAATTCCCAGTTATTGTTCCTATCAAAGCGCTCATCGTAAGAACTAGAGTGATTGCTCTTCGCCTCTATCTCTCTCCTCCACATTTAATTGTCAAGGACAATGCTGCAAATAAACAATAGTTCGAGAGTTGCATGGGAATGGGTTTGCAGCCTACGATAGCGTGTGAAAGACGTGTACACCTTCCGAAAACTTAATCCGTATTAGTCAATATTTTACTTTTTTCGCGTTTGAAGAATTGTGCACCATATCTGCAATTTTTCGATTGAAAACCCCGTCGAGGTGGGTTGGTCCACGTCCTGACGGGGGGATGCAGAGAAGGCTCTCAAGTGTTCCTTTCTCCATTTTTTTTCATCTTCTTGCTTCTCATTCATGTCATGTACGTTCTTTTCACTCCTTTTTCTTCCTCACTGGCCTTCTCTGTATGCTGAACGCCCACCCATGTGTTTGCCGTGCATGGCGACCCGTGTCGGAGGGAATGTGTGTCCTGGCAGTTGAGGGACCTGTTTGTTTCCCTATCTAGTCCTAGTGCTACTGTTCGCCTTGCACTAAGGAGTACGTTGATTACGTATTTTGGGGAACATTCCCTGTAGGTTCCAACACACTCGCTTTGGCCCCGGACTCTTCTAGACGGGCGGTCGGGAGCTAACCCACTCCCGATCAATCGGCTCGGACTAGGTCTTGTACTGAACTCCAGGGTGAGCGGGGGAATCCACGGCGGTGCAGCGCTGTGTTATTCCCCCACTATATCCTCGTGGCAACCCTGGCACTCCGATGGAGTGTCCCCTTGTTGGGCTCCGTGGTGGGTGGGGACCACGAGGATGAACCTATTCCATCTACATGGATACTTCACCTTTCCCCCCGCCCTCTTCCGCAAGGAAGAGGAGATTTGCAGAAAGAACTATTGATTTGAATAGTTTCTTTTCTAGAGAAGAAGATCGACCCAAGAAGCCTCGTTTCCTCCTCATGGCATGTGCCGAGGAAGGTAAAACTTTTAAACTGTAAGTGCTGTCCATCTGGCGCGAGCCATAGAAGAGGCTTACGGGAAGCTCCAAGCGGTCGTGCGACAAAGGAATGGAACCATTCTTTTTGAAGCGCGTACCGACGAGCAGATTGTAAAAATTCAAAATACGAAGCAGATTGCCGGCCTCCAGGTAGTAGTCACGGTTCATCCCACCTTGAACCTGAGCAAAGGCGTAGTCAACCACGAGGACTTTGCTACTGAAACGGAGGAAGATCTTCTAAACTTTTTTAAGACCCATGGCGTGACTGAGGTGTACAGGATCGGAAGGAAGGAGCAGGGGAAAGTGATCCCTACTTCTACCCTGATCCTTACTTTTGACCGACCATCCCTCCCGGAAAGGATCGTTACCGCTTTCTACAACCTCCGTGTGCGGCAGTATGTGCCGAACCCTTTGCGCTGCTTCAAGTGTCAAAGGTTTGGGCATACCCAACAGCGATGTATGTCCGTTAACGCGGTTTGTGGGAAGTGTGGATCGTCAGTTCACGACCCACAACCCTGCGACAAACCACCGCACTGTGTGAATTGCGAAGGCGATCACCCAGCCAACGACAACCAGTGCCCCACGTTTCTCCGGGAAAGGGAAATCCAAAAAATAAGGGTAACCGAAAAGGTTTCCTTCCCTGAGGCGAAGCGTAGGTTCCAATTCAGGAATCCAGTGGACCTATCTCGATCCTTTTCCAGTGCTGCAAAACCTAAGTCCCCGGGGGTAACAGCGAGTTGTCAAACTCACTGTACCCCAGCGGTAGTTTCGCACTTTAGTTGTCAGGTGTCGCCGACAGACTTCCCCGAAGATTCGGCATGTATCCAAGGTGGGAAAATTATAATTCCCACAAAGTACAAAAAACCTGTGCAAAAACACCACCAGAAATCGACCACTGAGACTTCTACTGAAATCGATCTTAAACAGACACCGCCTCCCAGGAAAAATACGTCATCCAAATCCCGTCCACCTCTTTCTGTCTCGGAGAATCACATCGGACGATCCTCCAGTCCCTATAGATCTCGGTCACCCGTGGCCAAAAGTCGGGAAAACCCCCCGACCATATCCAGCAGCAGTCAGGATGACTCTGCTGTTGATGAGGAACCCCACGAGAGTTCCTCTACAACCATCCAGAAGGTGAGAAAGAAAAAAAAGCAACCAAAGAAATAATTTCTCATAATGGCTCTCTCATGGAACTTAAATGGTCTTCGTGCTCACTCAGAAGAATTAAGATTAATAATTTCTCGCCACAAACCATTTATAGTCTGTCTTCAGGAAACTCATCTTCTCCCTCATCATCCCCTGTCTCTTCGCGGATTTAACATCTATCGGTTTGATCAAGACGACGGACTTCGTGCTCACGGCGGCGTTGCGGTACTCATCCGCGACTCCTGTTCTCGGAGGAACACAACGTTCGAACCGACCTCCAAACAGTTTGCGTACGGGTACACCTACCATCGTTCTCTTTTACGGTGTGTAGTATATACATTCCCCCTGGCCAGGTCGTGTCACAAGAGGAACTCGAAGATGTTTTTCTCAGTTGCCCGCCCCTTTTTTTATTGCGGGGGATTTTAATGCCCACAATCCCCTCTGGGGTGGCACGAGGACCTGCCCGAGAGGTTCTATCCTCGAAATTATTATTGACCAGCAAAACTTAATTCTTCTGAACGCCGGGAATCACATTCATTTCTCCATGGCGTCAAACACCTTCTCGTCAATCGATCTGGCACTCTGCAGTCCATCCCTATCTACCATGGTAGAGTGGACCGTACTCGATGATCTACATGGGAGTGACCATTTTCCCACTTTGGTCCACTTTAATGTCCCTGATTTAGACGCCATCTACCCTCCTCGCTGGCTATTCCATCGAGCCGACTGGGATACATTCAGCGAGAAAATTATAATGCCAGACCACTTCTCAAATAATATCGATACCTTGGTGGCCCAATTCACCGACGCCGTTCTTCGCGCAGCCATCATTGCAATCCCGAAGTCTACGTGTCGGCCACGACGCGTCCCTGTGCCTTGGTGGAATGCTGACTGTGCCACCGCGGTGCGAGACCGAAAGCAAGCACTCGCTAGGCTCAATAGGTTCCCCACCGCATCAAACCTGATCGATTTCAAAAGAAAGCGGGCCAGAGCCAGATTAGTAATACGGGAAAGTAAGACCGCTTCCTGGAGAGCCTTTATCTCTTCTCTTTCTTGCCATACCCCGCCTAAAGTAGTATGGCGAAAGATCCGACAGATCGGAGGAAGATTTTCCCCATCATCTGTCCCAGGACATTCTTATTAATGGAAATCTTATTACTTCTCCAGAAAATGTAGTTGAGGAATTGGCCTGTCATTATAAAAATTCCTCCAGTTCCTTACACTACTCCCCTAGCTTCTTGAAAACTAAGAGTAGAATGGAGAAATGCAGATTCGACTTCTCTACCTGCCTGGAGGAAGATTATAACGCCCCTCTCTCCATGGATGAATTTTCCTGTGCGCTCACCCGTGGGAAAGATTCTGCTCCAGGACCAGACCAGATACACAACCAAATGTTAAAACACCTGCCGGAAGAGGCACGTATCTTTCTCCTCCGTATCTTCAACAAGATTTGGATGGAACATACCTTCCCTAGAACCTGGCGCGAAGCGATTATTATTCCTATTCCTAAAGAAGGAAAGGACAGGACAAAGCCGTCAACCTACCGTCCAATCTCGCTCACAAGCTGTATATGCAAACTTCTGGAGCGAATGGTGAGTACGCGTTTGGTCTGGCACCTGGAGCAGAGAAACCTACTTACCCCCATCCAATGTGGTTTCAGGAAGAACAGGTCAACCATGGACCACCTTGTCACCCTTACCACACAGATCTCCACTGCTTTCGTGCTACGTCAACACCTGGTAGCAATTTTCTTTGATATAGAGAAAGCTTATGATACTACCTGGAGGTACGGCATTCTTCGCACCATCCATTCTTGGGGTCTTAGGGGCCGGCTCCCCCTTTTTTTAGTAGCCTTTCTTTCCTCAAGATACTTCCGCGTTCGCCTTGGTGACAGGTTATCCTCCAGCCACCATTTAGAAAACGGGGTCCCTCAGGGCTCAATTCTGAGTGTCACTCTGTTTGCCATCGCTATCAATAGTATAGCGTCGATAATCCGAGAGCCGGTGAAAGCATCGCTCTTCGTTGACGACTTTGCCATTTTCTGCTCTTCCAAGAGTATTCAAGTGATATAGAGACAATTACAACTTGTCCTCAACAAATTGCAGGAATGGAGTGATGCGACAGGTTTTAAATTCTCCGCATCAAAAACTAGCTGTATGCACTTCTGCAGGATTTATCATCTTCATAACCACCCCGATCTTTTTCTTGGAAGCCATCTTCTACCTTTTGTGGACTCTGCAACTTTCCTTGGGCTTACTTTCGATAAGAGCCTAACTTGGCGAAATCATATACGTAAACTGAAGAGCCGATGTGTCTCACCTCTGAACCTCCTCCGCACCCTTACAGGCAGCTCTTGGGGAGCTGACCGTGTGTGTCTCTTGCGTTTGTATAGAACCCTCATCCGCTCTATTTTGGATTATGGATGTATTGTATATGGGTCAGCGTCACCATCAACCCTCCGGCCATTAAATACCATTCACAACGCCGGTATAAGAATTAGTACAGGCGCCTACCGCACGAGTCGCATCGAATGCCTCTTGGCCGAAGCTGGAGAACCATCTCTGAGCCGAAGGCGAGATATTTTATTAGCCTCTTATGGGGCTAAAGTGTCGGGACTGGTTGACCACCCTTGTCGTCGTATAATCATCCACCCAAAGTATGAGTCCTCGTACAATCTTCGAACTTCGTTACCCCATCCCCCAGGTATTAGATTACGAAATCTTCTCCGGGAATTAAATGTAGAACTTCCCACCCCTGTGAGACCCACAAGTGACCGGATCCCCCCTTGGAAACTCCTCCTTCCCAGTATTGACTTCAGACTCTCCCATTTACCCAAACAACTACTAGTCCTCTGGTTTACCAGAAGCAGTTTCTGGATATGAGAGAATCCTAGCCGGATCATTTATTCTTATACACGGATGGTTCATCGTGCAGCGACGCGGTGGCATGTGCTTTTTACTGTATCAGGGCCACCAAATCATTTCGGCTTCACTCAAAATGCAGTATTTTCACTGCCGAAATGTGTGCAATCTTTGAGGCCCTAAAATACATTGAATCAGCGACGTTGCGGCGAGTAGTTATCTGTTCCGATTCTCTCAGCTCTCTTCAAGCTGTCTCCCGTCCTTCGTCAGACTACCTGACTTTATCCGTTCAAAGCCTGATTCATCGTCTTCTGTCCCGCCGCTATGACCTGGTACTTAGTTGGGTCCCAGGCCACGTGAGTATCAGAGGGAACGAACTGGCCGACCAGGCGGCGAAATCAGCGACTCGTAAAACTCGTATCGACATCCCTTCTGTGCCATTATCCGATGTTCAGGCTTTCTTGAAACGATCCGTGCTTAGAGCGTGGCAAACAGAGTGGCACAATAGCACTTTCAAACTAAGTGCGATAAAGAATTCTGTGTATCCCTGGCGCTCCTCATCACGGTCCTGTAGACGCGAGGAAGTTATTTTAACCCGTCTTCGTATCGGACACTGCCATTTCTCTCACGGTTTCATTCTTCGAAATGAAACTCCCCCCATCTGTGACTCGTGCCAGACTGTTCTTTCCGTGGAACACGTCCTGCTGTACTGTAGGAAATTTGTTGGCAGTCGACGAAGACATGACCTGGGCAACTCGCTACAAGTGGTGCTCGGGGATGACGATTCTGCGCTCTCAAAACTTTTTTGTTTTTTGAGAGAAAGCAGCATATATAATTTTATTTGAAAGAACAATGTTTTATGTTGTTTTTTGGCCCCTTTACAGCCAATTTTACGTTTTAAGATAAATTTTACGCGCCCTTTTTCTATTTTCCTTCTGCCATTTCTACATGTATACTTGATGCAGAATTCGAGCCTCCTTTTAGCCCATGTACATGCTTTTAAACAGTGAGTAAGTTACATATGCAACACTGAATATTCTTTTCTCCAAATACTCTGGCATGGGCGCCAATGACCACAGCAGTCGAAGCGCCCTTTAAACCCTATTCAATCAATCGATTGAAAACCTCTCGCAGCCGGGTCCAAGTAAGGAAAAGATGGATAAATATTGTTCCTACTTGTAGTAAATTACGTCCTCTTAACTCGTTATGGAGTCTCATTCCACGCTTTCTGCGAGCCCCGGCCGTCCTGGGGCAATGGGGCGGGCACACGACTGTGGCTCACGGCAGCTGATACAGCGCCAGCCCGTGTTCGAGCTGAAACAAAGCGAAAGCCTGATTAGTAAAAAAAAAAAAAAATAATAATAAATCCCGTAAGTGTAGTGCCTGTTTTTATCGTGGAGGTGGCGGTGATCTTCCGCGGGTTGGCCAGATCTGCTCCGACCTACGTGGGTTTGCGGAAAATTTCCCCAACCAGGTATCTCCCTCCAACGTGGCAGCGTCCCAGCGCGAACAAGCTCTAAGCTCCCGGCTGGTCTCCAGGCATGTGTGGTAGTGTAGTCCGTGTAAGTGTAAGGGATGAGGATAGGAAAGAAGAGGAAGGAAAGATCGCGCGTGGTCCTTGGTCAGTTTGTTAGGGTACTGCTCCGGCATTCACCTGGTGTTGATCGGAGAAACCACGAAAAATTACCAATAAGAGCAGCCGACTTCTAGTTCTCCTTCAAACAGCGAATGAATTTGTCCCAGCGGTGTAGGTAGTTTGAAAAATCCCACGGGATTCGAACCGAAGGACCTCCCGGTCTGAGGCATTATAGTGACCTTAGTTTACAAGAAAGAAGAAGAAACTCGAAGCCCTGCGAGTTTCAAACAGATATTTTCATTTTGAGCAATACTTTACATGAAAACTCCACACATTCTAAATCTACTTTATAATCCTTTTAGGCGTTAGAGCACGCTGATAAGGTGCGACTTCTTGGACCCGTCGTCACTATAAGAGAAAAGATCTCTCGCGCCCTTCTACTATCTTGGGGCAATGCTCTAATTTCAATGCATAATGAAGTTGTTGTAATGCACGACTATTACGAATGATTTATTTGAGCCATTCCTTGTCAAATCGCACAAAATAGACCAAAATTTGACCTTCATATTTTTATTTATATTCTAATTGTTTCTATTTGTTATATGGATCAAATAAGTGAACACGTGTCTTTTTATTTTTTTCTAACTTTATTATTTTCGGAAATATTGTGTAATGAAATTTGCTAAAAATGACGCGCATCACTAACTTAAAAATATCATACATTTGAATACACCAATTACAGAAATTCCGTTCAAATTCCATTCGAAACTTAAAAACATGTTTAATTTTTAAGATTTTGCAAAATATTTAATTTTTTGAATTTTCAATTTTTTTTTAAACTGAAATTTTTAAAATTGAATATTTTTGTAAACTCGATGAGTTAAAAATTGTAAAAAATATTTATAAACGTAGTAGAGTAGAGAAAAGACACTAGAGTGCAAAAAAAAAATCAAAGTGGGATCTCAGTAACCCTAAAAGATATTAATATTTTACGAACCAGTGTGTAATAGATTGCAGCAATAGACAGGTTTTTTGCGTTACTTGTCGTCTGTTTCTTTGGATGAAGCAGTAATTTAAGTACTTCTTGAGGTGGTGAACCTTCGTGATTGAATTTATAAATAATAATATTTATATGTATTAATATACATATAAATAATACTAATATATTTATAAATAAATTATAAATTTAAAAATAATTAAATGACGGATTCTTGATTCAGGTTTTGAATGACATTTTGAAATTTTCTGGTCCCTCACAACTCACTTTAAATACAAGTACTCGCGTACCATAGAATTCCTGAACTTTCGTCACAATGCAGTTTTAATGCCCTACCGAATTTATTTCAGTTTTGGACAAATTCCGTTTTCTTCAGCCAACGTTTTAGATACTTTTATCATGCGTTCGGTTGCTGCAAAAAGTCGTTTAATTTTATTGAATGTCCAACTTTCAAAAATTGTCAAAATTTAAATTTTCAACGTCATGTCATCTGTTGAGTGAAAGTAATCGATGAGTTACTAAATAGTTTCTTTGTCTGATTTTTCGATGGACGTCGAAGGATCTCAGTGTGAAAAAATTTATCTGTGTTGGCACTTGTACTTTCTAAAATTTCTTATGGGGATGCCATTTTGTTCCAATTTTCTTTTCGTGGCGGGGGTTTCTCCTATTGCAATTAAACTCATGTTAATCTTCTCTTTATTCATTTCGCAGACACTTGACGAACTAATTGAAGAGCTTTGTCACTTCCCTGATTTCCCCTTTTTTCACTGGACGTTCCGTTACTTCGGTTAATGCCACGGGAACCACTGATCTCGATGCTATCTTCATTAAGAAAAGGCCGTTTTGGAAGCCGATTCCCTTTCTTCCGAAATGAATCACAAATTCGCCAATCTAATGACTCGTGTAAATTCACCAGCAAATCGTTGTTTACGTGTCTTGTAGATTTTCTTTTTTTAAAATCGTGATCACAAAGTTTATTGATTGAAACATCTATCTCATACGTTGATCGCCACTCATGTTGCACAGTGTACAACATTCACAGAACCCACGATTCACAGAACAAATACTATCACTCTTGTCTTCATACGTATTGCGCATTGCGACTAATGTTGAGAAACGTTTACTATGTCCCTTGACAAGTGGTCGATTGTACTTCACGAGCAAGGTCAGGAGGGCACTCCGTCCCTAGGACGCAAAGGGACTCGCAGTAAAATTCGTTTCGCTGCCACGAGGAAAAGCATTCGTTTTGCTGTCACCCATCCCAATTTGTGTGTGCTGTCACCCATCCCAATGTGAACATAGATTTACTAATGTTTCTTGAAACCCAAATCAGGCAGAGGGCCATTCTTTTTTATTGTTCGTCGGCATTAGTATCCAAGACTGATCGAACACAATTCGTTAGTGCAGGGGCAGGAACCACGCGCCCGAATACCATAATTACAATTGATTTTTTTATCTATACGTGTTGAGTGCCCACTTTTTTCTTGTTATGTTTTGTAGAAAATTGAGCAAGAAATATGCCTTTTTTTCAAATTTTAATCTGAGAGAGTTCATAAAGGAATTTTCGTTTTTTAAAAATAATTACAATTTTTTAATGAAATATTTATTTTTTGAGAAAGTAATTTACAGATGAATAAAATACACATATCAAAAAATTAAACGAAACAAACGAGTAATTTTTATGTTAAGTACATTCAGAGCGTCAATTAATCATATTTTGCAAAGTACGCGTAAATTTAAAAATATAATAAAGGCAAAACTATACAAATAATAAGTTTCAGGTAAATAAAGAAACACGTCCCTCTTTTTTTTGATGTCCAGAATGAATGCCATTTATTGGTATCATTTTTTTTAATAGTCGTGTCAATTCGAGTGAGATTTTACGTGGAATGGCTCGTATTTCCATTCGTTTCGCTCTCACCCATAAGAACATAGGTGACCCACAAGTCACCCACAATGTTACCCACAAAATATGTATTACACAATATCATACATTCTGGGGGCAGAGTGAATATCTGAAATACTAATAACTCTTGAAAACCCTTATCAGGCAGACGGTCATTCTTTTTTGAGTTCTTCAGCACTTGCATCAAAGACTGGCCGAACACAATTCGTTAGTGCATGGGTAGGCAGAGCGCGCCCTCATACTTACAATTGATTTTCTTAGAACTGTATGTGTGGAGTGCCCACATTTTTTCTTGTTGCTATTTTATAGAAAATTGAACAAGGAATGCGCCTATATTTTTTTCAAATTTTTATCTCATCTAGTTTATATAGAAATTTTACATTCTTTGAAAAAAGTAGATTTTTAAAATGAAAAAAATATTTTTTGAAAAATTTATTTACAGAGGAATAAAATACACATTTCAAAGTATTAAGTGACATAAACCAGAAATTTTTATATTTGGTACATTCGGAGAGATAATTGATCTTATTTGTGAAGTACCTGTAAATTCCAAAATTTAATATAGCCGAAAGTACACAAATAATCAATTTTCAGGCAAATAAAAAAATACGTGTCTCTTTTTTTGATGTCCAGACTTTAAAAAAAATATCGTATATTTAAAAAAATGTCGTGTCAACTGTTGTGCGATTTGACGTGGAATGGCTCATTTGCCTTATTAATGATTAAAGTTCCTTTCTTTACCCGCGGAAATAACAGGCGTTACTCGCGCATGGTATTTGCATATCTCAGCCGTAGAACACGACAATATGACAGAAACGAGAGCAAAGATGAGAAAACACTTTCTGTACAATTCCATATGTTTACATAAAATTATAATAATTATTGTATTTTAAAATATATACATTATTTTAACAACAATATTTTTTCTCAGTGTGCTGATGTTGCAATGTGCTGATCTTGCAATTGAGATGTAAATGAAAACTAAAGAGGAAATTGTAGGTATGAAACACAGATGCAGGATAAGAAATATACGATAATTATTGTTCTACAATCTTTGTAAGGGGTAGAGAGCGATGGAAAACTTTTTTCCTCTGGCCAAAGCCCTCTCCCGCCCTAGGATCTCGCGGCGGTGCTCTAGTGTCACAATGTAATTCTTGAAAGCGACTATTACAGTTGAATGAATAAAACCTTAAGTTCATAAATATTTCGTAAATTTTAGACTAAAAATAAATAGAGCATCACTGCAGAAGGAAACGACGGTAAGGGAAATTCAGCATTGCCGGTAATTTTTGAATCCCATTGAAATAGTCATCCGTTAAATTAGACGTTCCCAGTTAACATAGAATGAAATTAGTAGGGAATCTGATGAGGACAGGAGTTACTGGAGGAAGTAATATTCTCGGGCAGTAAGCCAGGGTTGTTTTACATGCAAGTGATTACAACATGCATATCCGTTCTTCGAACATCCGTGCACCTCAGCTGAGGTTGAACCTGCGCTCTGGAGTTAAGGCGCCAATAACTTAGAGGCTGGTAGTGAAGAAGTTATAAATTTCGTGATTATTCTATCAGTTCTAGATTCTTATCAAGGCATTTATTTCTAGAACAAGGGACAATCTCACTCATCAAAATCATTCAAATATGACCGAGAACATATGGGTTTTCTTTCTTGCTTTTAGTTCGATGTGATACATTCATCCAGCCTAGACAATAGAAGGAAATATTGTGTAGTGGAACACAGTGATTTGTCTGAAATATTATGTGTAATCAAATAGAAACTAGAATAGAACATATTTCTAAAGCAGATAAAAACTTTTTGTTGATTTGTGTGGAAAAGAAATGATTAACGGGGGCACTGGACGATCGCTACCAGGTACTTTCAAAGACGATGATAAAACCTAAGATTTGTCGTGTCATAAATCTACATATGAAGCAGCCCGCTAACATAATGTCGCAGCTACTATAAAGTCAAATTTGGGAAGAGAAACTATTCCTTCAGATTTGTACCGGTCGTCTAGTTTAATTAAAAGTGCCTAATTAAATCATGAAGTGCAACTCACTTCATGTAATCAAATGGCATACTAAGGCATGTAGCTGCAGAAAATCTGGACTGAAGTGCTCTTCTCTAGGCAAACATAGTTCTGAGCATGCATGTGGCAATTCCCCTGAAAATGACGAGGCTGGGAATAGCATTTCATTTATCGTTTAAAATTGCGCCCAAGAGTAAGCCGTCGAAACCTTTTCTTATTGTATTGAAGAGGGTAATTAATTGAATGTAGCTCTTGAATAAGAAACATCAAGAACGATTCCTGCAACGGACTTTATCACCGAATGTTTGACAACGAAAGCATTAACCGGCTAATTCTGGAATTACACAGAATCGCATCTTATCCACATCGCGCGGAACAGGCAATGCACATGTTCCACATTTACTTACATTTTATCGAGTGAAAATCCAGAATTGCATGGGTGTTTATTTATCACAATCATCCATTAAACAGTCTTTCCTTCTCGTTCAATATGCCTGCTTAGTGAGCATTACACGAGGTATGTATGTATTGCAGGTTGCATGATGATTTTATTGGAAACGTCACTCCTTTCCCACCCCACCCCTCTAGGGGAATCTTACCCCTAAGTGTATTCTTTTACTTTCCCGTATACGTATGTATATACGGAGTAATATACGTAGTATAGGGTAAGTTATGTAATGCTGAGCGAAAAATGGCGAATTTTCGCCTGAAAAAAATTCATTGCCGGGCCCTGATAACGAAAAAGGGTATCAAACCAGTTGCTAAATTAAGGAAAAAAAATCCCCCAACACGTGGTGTAGCCAGAACCCCTCTTTTGTGGGTCCTTGATACCGAAAAACCAATTGAAAGGAAAACGCCCGTCCGTCCGTCCGTCCGTCCCGTCCGTCCTGTCCATTCGTGTGTGAACACTGCTAGCGCTTACACCATACGTACGATTTCTTCCAAAATGGATATTCCGCGGTCGATCTGGTTCGAGTCGAAGCTTTGAGATTTTGAAAAATATTCTACAAAATTTGGGGGTACTGTACATGAAGCTCCCCGGACATTTTGAATTTTTTTCTAAACGGCTCCAAATTTTTTCTTTAAATTTCTTGTAAGATCAGAGTAAAATGCACTTATTAAGGTGGCATAGGTCCGATTTTCACGGTTAACTCTGAATTTTCGAAAATTGCAAAAGTTTGAAATTTATTCGGCATCTTCCTCCAACTACAAAATTGCAGTTACAGATTTTTCCTCCAAATAAAATTTGTTCTTCATAGTGAGTTTTTTCTTAAGGTCATGTACATTTTTTGAAAATTTTAATACTTATCGCGCAATATTGCGTGTAATTTGTGCAATTTAAAAAAATACAGAAACGATATTTTCTCGAAAACGGCTCCAAATTTTTTCTTTAAACGTTTGGTAGGGATGGTACTAAATGTACCGTATGAGGCGACATAAACTCCATATTGATCTATTCTTTTGTTTTTTTTCAAAAATTGCAAAAATGTAATTTTTTGACTTGTCTCTCACGTCGGTAATATTTACATTAGTGGCCATTTGTTTACATTATTATACTTACGAGTTCAAGTGCTTTAAGCAATGTCAAGTAAAGTTTCTCGAAAACTCACCGTTTTCGAGAAATTAGCTCAAAATTCAGCACTTTCGGAAACGCTCAAACTCCATTTTCTCATAAATGGCTCCAAATTTTTTCTTCAAAGTTTTGGAACGGATAGTGCTAATTGCACTCTTGAATATGAAGTAAATAATATTTGGGGTATTTTTTTGTTTTTTTCAAAATTACACAAATGTAATTTTTGGAAAGATTTATGAAATCTTTAATATACACATTACCAGCAATTTGTAAACACTATTGTATTTGTGAGTTAATGTGCTTCAAATGACTTCAAAAAAGTTTCTTGAAAACTCAAAAATTGTGTGAAAATGACCTTCAAATTTTGCATTTGTAGTAGCGTTTAAAACGACATTTTCTTAAAAAGCGGCTACAAATTTTTAAAGGAAAATTGCCATATAGGACATGGTTTTTGTGTTCTTTAATATTATAAAATTAATATTTCCGTTCTACCATTAGGAAACCAAAAACTTAAGAAAATGTCGAAAAAATGTAGTTTGGGCGGCGATGGATGGCAGCTGGCACGAGTATGTGGCGTTTCCGAATAGCTAGCCCAGACCCAAGGAAATAGAAAACTAATACGGGAAAGTCTGTGCCATTCTGTAGCACCACTAGTTCTCATTGTAATTGACCAGTAATAATGTAGACCAAGTTTGTTTAATTGAAGAGTTTAAGCTGGAACACGAACACACACATACACATATCAATATTTTTTTTGTTAATAAGTTATATAATAGGTACATTTATGAAGCAATGTTTACACCGGCGATGAGATAAATTATAGTATTACATATTATAACTATTATATTTGTTCTAGATAGACTATAATCTCTCAAACTTGTGCATGTTTAACACATTTTAAGAATTGAAAAAAAAAGCGTTTTTCGAAAATCTGTGACTCTCTTGGTGATTCGTTTCGAAAATCATTTCTTACGCAAAAGTTGTAGGAGATGTTGTCCTCCTTAAAATTCATTTGAAGCATTTTTCTTCATGACTTAAGGTTAAAGAACTATAGCGGGCCTCGCGGAGTTAGCACTGGGTCTGGGAGGTCAAAAAACCTGCGATCAGAGCCATTGTATCCACTAGGCTGTAGCCTAGGGACCAGAACTTTTGGGGCCCAAAAATTTGTAGAATTTTTTTCCAAATGTTTATAGAATTTTATTAGTAATAAGATTTGCAAGCAAATGTTGTAAACTTTACACAATTTTCTGCTTTAAATAAATAAACATAAAACATATTAATATATTTATATTTTTTATACTGACATAGACTGATACACACAAAAAAAAGCACTTTTAAGCAAGTACATTTCTGAATCAAGGGCCTTTCATTTGGAATAAAATCTGAAGTGTGCATAGGACTGGTCAAAAGCTCCGAGGAAAAATATAATTTTATGGCTTTATTACCTCTAAGAGTTGTCCACATTGTTTGAACAAAGCACATTGTTTATCATATTTTTTTAAAAACAATATATTATTATTGTTGCATTTTAATAGAGAGAAATTTTCTACTTATACCATTAAAATTTGTTAAAAGAATTCGTCGGCCCGAATGGGATTCGAACCCGGGCCTTGTGGTTTACGCCCAACTGCTCTGACCACTCAGCTACCGAGTTATCCAACCCTTTCAACGGTTTTCACGAGTGCCTCATTACTCCCGTTACCGTTCAGCAGACGTACAATCGAAGAACTACATGGACGAGAAGCCAATTTACTCGGTTGAATCGGTGCGACCTGCACCAATCGTCGATTGAAAACGCGGGAAAATGCGGTGGCAATGTGGGCGGAGGCCCAATGGAGGCCGTTTGGGAACATGGCGCCAGTTTCAAAATTTGTCATAGTCGTAGTTGCCAGGCATTGTGGATGGCTACATCAATCAGCCATGTGAATAATGGCCAATACCACTTCCGGTTACGTATATGTATACGATACTGGACCGATATTCTGGTCCATTCTGTCAGTTCCTCCCATAAATTTATTGTATTGTGTAAGGAGGAATGGACGAGGTACTTGAATGTGTTTTTTCTCTTTTTGGCTATATCTTCTTACATTAGTAATAGGATTTTCTCCGTAGATATTCGATGCAACACATACTGCAGAATTATCATTCCACTTACAGAGAAGATTCCGTTGTCCTTATCTATGGCAGAATGAATGCTACCCCTTTCCAGCTTCAATATTTCAGTCTTGCTTAGCAGTGGGCAGTTCTTTGGTATTCGGTTCTCCCTTAGCGTGCCTGTACCACCGTAACCATGATCTCTTAAGTGGATTAACAAGTTGAAACTTGTGAACAAGTTGTCGAAGTAGAAATGAAATGGCAGATTTTTCACTTCAGGTGGCATGCTGTTTATCATTTCTACTAGTGGAGCTGTTGATTTGCCAAAAGTTTTGTCTGCCTCAGAATTGGCAGTAATAGACTTTCCTGATATATTTCGAAGTCTACCAAGTATCCACTAGGAGGTATTCAAGGACCAAACCTTGTATCCAAAACGCAAAGGCTTTCCCCGAATGTATTGTTTCAGACTATGCCTGCCAAAATACCTCACCATACTTTCGTCATAGGACAAATTATTTTCTGGTGAGAAATATTTGGAAAATCTGAATTTCATATGGTCTATCAATGGCCTGATTTTCCAAAGTTTGTCTTTATTTGTTGGATTGAAATCATTATTATTTACGCAGTGCATGAAGCGTAAAATAAGTTCAAATCTGTTCCTTCTCATGGAATTATACACAAGCTCATTGTAAGTATCACTCTGAGTTTCCCAGTAATTCCTTTTTGAAGGCAATATATTATAACCACTGAGAATCAGAATACCTATGAAACATCTAATTTCATCTGCCGAAAATATTAGGATCTGGATAGTTCTTACTTAGAGCGTACCTATTGGACTCTTCAACAAGTATGCTGATTAGATCATTATCCACAAATAATTCAAAAAAAATCAACAACACTTACAGCTTCAAATCTAGGAACTTCTGGAGGAATGATTCCCGATTATGGTTTTCAAAATCACCCGTTATCCATTCTGTATCTCGTACGTGTTGAGGATAAGTGCTTGGGGTATTCTTTGGAGGCAATTGTGACGCAAAAACATCCGTTTTCAGAAATTGAAGGACAATTAGTATTACTCACTTCAGAGGTTCTTTCCTCCCCATTAACTGTTCTTACCTCCGCTTCTGCAAGGAGTTGCCGTTACTGAGATTGTCGGGAATACCACCATCATCTTCATCCCCGGAAATCTTCATCAGATAAAATACTACAATCAGGTGGAGCAATAAAAAGTGCTTCAACATCTGCGTTCTCAAATAAAAGATCGAGGGCTTCTTTACTGTAAATCCTGGAGCAAGACTCTTAGAAAATTCTCTGAAAGTACAATCATAGTAAAATCAACAAAACTAATAACTTGTATAGATATCTGTTTTGTAAAACAAATATAAGTTTGGTAATTATTAGAAAAAAAAGCATTGCATGTAATGAAATAAACAATACTCGAACCAATACCGATTAGCATGTGAATATTTGAGAATCTCGAAAACTGTTTTTTGGTAGTAATAATAATAATAATAATAATAATTGTTATTATTATTATTATTATTATTATAATTATAACAACAAATGACAAAAATGCGTAAAAACTGCCAGCATTTCGTCAAAAGATCGAAAATGAAATGTAAAGTGAAATGCTCCCATTAGAGCTTAGCGTACCATAATGGTACAGCGAATTTTCTAAGAATATAAGTTTCTTGCCAACAATGAGAGGGAATTCATTGAATGAAAATACTGATTATTAAGTCTTTATAACGTTCATACAAAATATGTGTTTTGTTGATGCAACCATTTTCAAGTTATACTCACTCTTCATCCATGTTGTCTCGAACGGAGCGAACAAAAAAATAACTTCTAGAAAAGAAAATTCTTACTAGGCTCTGACGATGAATCGACGCAACTGCTCTAACAAATCTGAACACGTGGACGTTAAGGAAAAGAGACATGCACGAAACAAGTTTAAACTTGTCCATTTCAGCATCTGAGCATGCGCGAATTCAAACCGCAATTCGCGTACCATTTATGTCCCGCTAGGCACTATGGGTTAAGAAGACAAGGCATCTTTGTTTCAAGCATTTTAATAAAGAGAAATTTTTATTTATATCTGAAATATATTAGGTAGGCCTACATTATTAGCTACGTATGTATTCTTTACATAACCATTATACATTATACCAGAAAGTCCACTAGTTATTTACTTATAGCTATTTCAGATTAAATTATCAATAAACTTAATACCTTAATTATTTCAATTGTCATTAACCTTACATAAGTACGTGTTGTCATGGCAATACACATGTGACAAATTTTGAAACTGGCGCCATGCTCCAAAAGGACCCCCATTGGGCCTCCGCCCACATTGCCGCCCCATTTTCCCGCGTTTCAATCGACGATTGTACAGTTGCATACCGATTCAACCGAGTAAATTGGTTTCTCATCTGTGTAGTTCTTCGATTGCACGTCTGCTTTGTGGTGGCGCTAGTGAATAGTGAATCGATTTCGTGACTCACGAATCGTGAAAGCGAACCACAGGCTTCTTCGAAGAATCAGTTCTTATAACTTCCTAATCTGTTGTTTATTGAAAAATTAATCTATAAACCATGGTTCCATTAGTTAATGTACATTGAAAAAGTTATAAATCACAAATAACTGCAGTTGTTGTAAAAGTAACAATTCACTCCATTAATATTCCATGAGTAATTATACTTCTTCCATGCATTTATATTTATACTTCGGTTTTTCTTTCTTGGCGCACGGGGGTGTGTCAATAAAATGAAATATCTCATTATTTTACGTCGTTCTTAATTGTGCCGCTAGAAGCATGGCATGATCGCGACGGTATCAAACAATGCTGGCGATCATGCGATCCCTGGCGGCAGAACGTAAAACGACGCAAAATACGTGAGATATTCCATTTTATTGGCACACCCCCGTACGCCAAGAAAGAAAAACCGAAGTATAATTGGGGCTGTTTGACGTAAAAGATAATTATATTGATTTAAACGATGCATAAAGGCATATTATTGTTCGTTTATTTGGAAGTGCACTAAAAGTTCTATGATTTTATGAAAAGTTAATTACAGTATTCATGAATATCCGTTTTCTGGAGATTTTGAAGAGACCCGCCTCGAGAGCTCCGATCCACCAATAACAGCGAAGATTCCGCGACAGTAGGTGAACGATTTCAACGATTCATTTGGAATGAACGACTCGTTAGGAAAAGTAATCGGACTACCGATTCAATCAACAGTTTGGGAACCTCCGGATAACATCACTAGTGTCCGCATTGTTGGCGAGTTTTCTTGTAGTTTGAAAGCAGTTTTCTTTGTAGATATATCTATTTCCTACAGAGTATACATTGTATACAGCAATAAATCTTGTCTGGTGACAATAATATTTGCAGCTACAGAATATGTAAGTATTACTTTTGTGAATTTCTAGATTATGATTTTGTAATTCATACATAACAGCAATTTGTTTTTTTTTATGTTTTCAGAAGAAAATGAATAGACTTGGTACATATAGGGCAAAGAAGAAGAGACCCAGCAAAACTGTCAACAAATTGAAGAAAGCATTACAACATAAATTATTGAATCAGCAACAAACAGTAGTACAAGAAGATTCAAGTAATTCAGTGCCTATTAATTGGCCAACCTTCAACATCAAAACAATCCACTTCAGAGAGAAAAATTGCTTATTTCAGTGACTTGGAAAAGACAATTCAAGCACTGGAAATCAATAATAGGTTTACTCTAGTTCACAGCAGTGTGGGGGAAAATATTTTGAAAGGATGTGTGTGTGAACAGTGTAATTCCAAAAGTCTGTATATTGACATAAAAGAAACTATGGGGTTTGCACAAAAGATTATTACTATGTGTTCTAACTGTGAAACAAAACTTAATGAATGTTACAGTAGCCCAAGGGTAGAAACTAATAATTCATCTAGGGCCACCTTTTGATGTAAATCGTAAAGTGGTGGAAGGATTCCTGCAAATAGGAAAGGGTCATGCTGCTATGGAACAATTTTCAATGGTTGTTGGATTACAAAGTATAAGTGTTTCTGCTTATAGCGATCACATTAAAAGTTGGTGCATTACAAGTGAAAAGTTGAAAGGAGGAGTGTTAGCTGCATCACGTAGTGCTGTTCGAAAAAGCACATATGGAAATAGATTCTGAAATTGGTGAAGATGACATTATTCACATTGCTGTTTCCTACAATGGGAACATGGCATAAACGTGGCCATTCTTCATTATATGGGTTAGGTGTACTGATTGACATAGTAACAGGTCTTTTATAGATTTTCATGTCCTCCTCAAAATATTGCAGTGCATGCATAAATAATAAAAAAGAGAGCATTGAATGGCAGAACAATCACATATCATCTGGTGAATGTGAATGTAATTTTACTGGCTCCTCAAATTCTATGGAGGTGGCAGCTGCTGAGGTATTGTGGAAGAGATCTATAGCTGTAAGTAAATTTAGGTACACCACTGTGCTTCTGATGGGGATGCCAAAACATTTTGGCATTTGCAAAAACTTTCAGTGTACGGAGACACAAAACATCACTAAATAAGAATGTATAAATCATGTGGCGAAGAGGCTGAAGTCTGGCCTAAGGAAAGTGGTTCAAGACTGGAAAGGAAAAGGAAGTAACGCTGGGAGGAAAAAAAATTGGAAGCCTGAAAAGAGAGGGATACAATTACAAAATAGGAAAAGCCCACAAAAGCCCACAAAAAAGAGGCAGAAGGTCCAACTTGTGGGGCAGGAGAATTTTAAACATTTTCAGATAGTAAAAGTTGTCAAACCTTGTTAATAAATATTTGAAACCCATTTTCTCTGTGTTCAATTATTCATCATTTCTATCCATTCAAAATCTTCCATGTGATGTAATTTTTAATATATCTTTTTGAAACTTCTTGAACTTAATTAGTAAGACTTTATTAAGAGAATTATGGAGGGAGTTTTTAATATCTTGTTTAGTTTTGTATTTATAGCTTAAAATATATGAACATGAAAAATTTAAAGTAAAAAATTACAAAAGTAAAACATTATTTTTTTCTAAGTAATTAAAACAAATATCTCAAAACATTTTATGTTGAGATTTTGAATTATAAGTTGAAGAATACCTCTGAAAATTTTCAGTCAAATATGTCAAAATATTTGTCACGTGGAGTATTTTAAATAATAACAAAAAAATAATAAAAATAATATCTCTTCAACGGTTTAAGGTAGGTGAACCAAACTTTATATATGGCTTTAGATTTATTTCTTGCATAATCTGTGCAAATTTGGAGTAATTTGGTTGAGTTTTACTATAACGTATTAATTTCACCTAAGTGTCCCCTTAAGAATTGTTGTTATCAAAAACTGTGAGCGTAAGATGTGTTAAATTGTTCCTAACAGTCCAGTGATGTCAAAATTAATGCAAAGAAATCCATTTAATTTGTCTGTTCCATTATTCATTAGATTTTAAAAGTAAATTATTCTTTAAAATATAAGAAAATCATTATTAGAATAAGTAAGGCTTCAATAACTTATCTGTTCTTTCCAGAGACAGTCTTTCTCTTTTACATATTTTTTCTCCATTTTAATGGAATGTGATACATAAGATTGGGATATATGGTAATAAATATGACTTTTTGATTTTTTAAAGATATTTATTTAAACAGTAATGTACACAATATAAATAGCACAGTAAATATATGGCTGCTCAATAAAATTGAATCTACTTACTACATTACTGTAAACTACTCCCTGAATGTGCAGTAATTACACTGTAAACCCTCTCATTTACGTGTAAAATAATTCAAATAAAAATTATATTATACTCTAATTTCCATTACAAATAATTCCCAAATACGCAGCAAATTAGTACAAAATGAATATATTGAATACTGTACTAATTAAATACACACTACTGCTATAAACATTTCAGGGTAAAACAATGGTTATTTTCAGCATTAAAATTAGTGCATTGTCAAAAAAATTCAAAATGCATGTGGGATTTAGGAAGAAAGATATGGTGTCACTTGCCCTAAACCAGTTTTGCAAGTAATTTCACAAATGCTACCACTCAAATAATGTTGCAAATGAAATCTCTCCACAATTAGATACACAGAACTTGCAGACCATGGCAAAACTTTGAGGTTGCACTACGCGCATAAGAAACAATCTTCACAGGTATCAAGCAACTATAATAGTACTTCTAGTTGTTGCTGGAGAGCAAATCTTGAATTAATGATTATGCAAATAAACTTCGTCAGACTGCACAAACTCGGTGTTAACAGAAAGCGTAAATGTAAGATAAGGAATCTAAGCCTTCTAAGCGTGTCGCCACAAAAATGGCTAACACCCAAGGTTTCAGGTGGCCTTGATAGTATCAATAAGCGCCGAACCGAAAAGTTAATTGAATGTTTAAGAATGTCTCATCTTATAGATTATGATGTGGGAAACGTTTCTTTGAGGCCTTTGGCCTCAAAATTTTAGTTTTTAAGGCCCTAAAATGCACTGTTTAGGAGTTATCGATTAAAAACTGTTGACGTGTGTGCGGGTTGCATTAGAAATGAATATTTAGATGCCTTTTTTTAAACAAATCCTTCATATCTTCGAAGTCAAAGTGGAATTCGTCAAGTCTCCGTGAAATTCTCTTTCTTTAGAGCCCTCATTTATAAAGATTGGTTGCGTGTGAGAGCCGGAACCCAAAGGTATACTACTGAAATAATACAGGAGACGATTATTGAAAATTGGAATTATATGCAAATTTCCGAGCATACTGTTCAATTTCGCTTTCAAAGAATTAAATATTCTATGTACGAGCGTGTCTTTCAAACTGGGTTACTGATTGCAGTTTTCATGATATAGAAAAATTCGTTTGACTTACAATCTGTCTTGTTTCGATTACCGTTTGACGCGGGGAGCGACTTCTGAAGATCGAACACACGAAGCGTTGCTGGCCACGCGGCGATCCTCTTGCGAAGGTCCCTTCTCTCGTTCCAGCGTCGGCGTGCCTGAACTTGTGTTTTAGATTTAGATTAGATTAGATTTATTATTAATTCTGCGATGAAGTATCATTACTTGGTGGCAGAATATTTAAATTACAAGAGAGTACTTGATTTAGGAAAAAAACAATAATTAAGAATAATGGTACATAATTTCACAGCGCAAACCTTACTCCAATTCATTTTACTCCACTTCAGTTCACTTCACTGCACTGCACTTCACAACACTTAACTGATATGCATCTCTTTCGCATTTCTTTCCCTCCACTACACAACACTGCACTGCACTGCACTGCACTACACGAATATAAATAATAATAATAATAATAATAATGACAATACTACTACAACTACTACTAATAATAACAATTAGACAAATTACTTAATAGGAAATTCTACTTATTTAACAGTAGAAACTTAACAATAATACAATGACATAAAATATAGATGAATAGCTAGGAAACTAATTTATTTTTAAATTTTCTCAGGTTTTGAGGAAAGGGTTCAAAGATTGTCGCAGGCAAACTGTTCCAGTCTCTAATAGTTCTGTTTGTGAATGAAAATTTCCCAACATCGTTTTCTGCACTCTTGTCATAATTTTGTGCTTGTGGTCCGCTCTACCGAAGTAAGTAGGTTTTCCTAGACGACGATTAATTTCACCCCAAGCAGGATAACCTTTGTATGCTTTGTACATAGCACAGAGTCGCAACTTAATCCGCCTTTTTTCGAGTGACTCCCATGCACCTTTATTTTTTGTACCCCTGAAAGTGAATTTTAATGCTCTGCGCTGGAGCCTTTCTAGATTACCTTGCTGCGATATTCTGTACGGGTCCCAGCATACCGCGCCGTATTCTAACACGGGTCGCACTAGTGACATATAAGCTAATTCTTTACTTTTCACCGTACTCCTCTTTAGAATCCGCATAACGAAATGTAAAGATCTCCAGGCTTTCCCTACAACGAAATTTACTTGATTTTCCCAACTCAATTTACTGTCTAACTGTATTCCTAAATATTTGCAAGATGTAACTGTAGGTATGACATTGTTATTCAATTTGTACACTGTTTCACCATAACATCGACCCCTACCAAACGTGATGGTTTGCTCTTCGAACTGTTTATTTCCATGCCGTTTGTTTCTGCCCAGGAGTGTAATTTGTCTGTGTCTCGCTGCAAAATATCTACATCCTCCTCTGATTTGATAACCCGATAGATGATACAGTCATCGGCGAAGAGTCTTACATTTGAAGCTAAATGTTTTGGCAAGTCATTCACAAAGGCGAGAAACATGAGAGGTCCAATGACACTTCCTTGTGGAATCCCTGACGTAACACTAGCGGAGGTTGATAAATAGCTTCCTATTCGAACCTTTTGTTTCCTATCACGTAGTAGTTCGTTTATCCAAGCCACCACCCTTGTGTCTATACCCGAATCTATTAATTTGTTTACAAGACGATCGTGTGGAACAACATCAAAAGCTTTAGCAAAATCTATTACTATCGCGTCTACCCTTCCCCCATTATCAATTTCATCGGCTAGGTCCTGTAGAAGGGAAACAAGCTGACTTTCGCATGAGAAACCGTTCCTGAAACCGTGTTGACCTTGATACAGCCATTCCTTGTCCTCCCATTCTTTCCGGATGTAGTTAGTAATTAATTGTTCCATGAGTTTGCATACGACTGATGTGAGACTTATCGGTCTGTAGTTACTAAGGACTGTTTTATCACCGCTTTTAAAAACAGGTACTACGAGTGCTAACTTCCAATCTTCCGGTACGCAAGCGTTATTGATAGAGACATTAAATAATCTAATTAGATACGGTAGAATAGCCTCACCGCCTAATTTAATGATATCCGTGGAAATACAATCGGGCCCTCGAGATTTTCCGCTTTTCATTAATTTTATTCTTTTCCGTATAGTATTTACGTCGATATAAAATAGATTTCTATCTGATAACGTTGGTATCCGTGTATCGTTAGTTTTCTGCTGAAATACCGACGTGAAATACGCATTAAAAGCGTTTGCTTTTTCCCTGTCGTCAGTTACTTGCGAATTATTTATCCGAACAACTGGTATTTCATCTTTGTTTCCCTTCCTTCTACGAACATACTTAAAAATTTCGACCAATTACTGCCGTCCGCATCAAGGATATATTTCAAATGACGTTCTTCCGCAATTTTCTTTTCCTTTTCTAATGCTTTTGAATAACTTCGAAATAATGACATATGGTTATCACTAATGTGTCTGTTTCTAAACGCCTTTCTGGTTTTTCTTTTCATGCATCTAATCTTTGCATTATAATATTCTGGATCGGGGTTACTTTTTAACAATTTGCACGGCACAAATGTCTGCACGGCATTTTCAAGAATATTTTTAAATCCTCGCCATATTTCTTCAATCCCCCCTCCTATTCTAAGAAACCCTTCGTACTGTTCTCTTAAGTATTTTTGAAGCCCTTCTACATTCGTTTTCTTGTATTCCCTCAGTGGAAATCCGGCGTTAATACTTTTCCTTGAAGTACTTAAGTCCAAGTCGACAAGAACTGCTTTATGGTCACTTATACCTTCCATGACGTCGCACGATAAGAATAAGTCTTTCGGTCTAACGAGGCAAATATCTAGAAGCGCTTCCTGTCTAGTGGGCTGGTCTACTACCTGCGCTAATCCGTTGTCCCAAACAAGTCTATTGACAAGTTGCTGCACATTTCCGTCGCAAACGCACCCTTTCCAATTAGTGTCTGGAAGATTTAAATCTCCGGCAATAACTACTGGATGGCTATTTATGTTTTTAGTTCTTTCGTGTATGGCGCCTAAGATTTCGTAACTACTAGCCGGTGGACGATAGCAAGCAATTATTTCTAGGATATTTCCTAAACAATGAATTTTCAACCCCGTCATTTCAAAAACATTATCAACCCAATTTGATACGACATTTAATGTGTTTTTCACGCAAATGAAAACTCCGCCGCCTCTAGTTTCGCGATCTCTCCTAAACGTAATATAATCAGACCGAAAAATTTCCGAATTCGCTACCGCATCCGAGAGCCATGATTCTGTACCTATCACGATATCAGGATCACAAGCCTCAATTAAATTCCAAAATTCTATTACCTTATTCATGATACTACGGCAGTTCACCTGCAACAATCTAGTGAAGCCTTTCCTCACCTGCAAGTCTGATTTTGGGATCCCTGCGTCTTGTTTAGGTGCCTGCGCCCGCGCAGTAGTTGTTCATCCCGCGCAGCTATCGACCCCTCCCGCGCAGCAGTCGCCTCCTCCCGCGCAGCAGTCGCCTCGCCTCCTCCCCCGCCAGTCGCCTCCTCCCGCGCAGCAGTCGCCTCCTCCCGCGCAGCAGTCGCCTCCCCGCGCAGCAGTCGCCTCCTCCCGCGCGCAGTCGCCTCCCCCGCGCAGCATCGCCTCCTCCCCGCAGCAGTCGCCTCCTCCCGCGCAGCAGTGCCTCCTCCCGCGCAGCAGTCGCCTCCTCCCGCGCCGCATGGCAGCAGTCGCCTCCTCCCGCGCAGAACGCCGTCGCCTCGCCGCAGCAGTCGCCTCCTCCCGTCGCCTCCTCCCGCGCAGCGCCTCCTCCGCCAGCAGTCGTCGGGATGGCTCCACGAAGCCGCCGCCGTCACCGTCACCGCCGCCGCCGTCGTCTCCGCCGCTGCCACAGTCTTGTGCAGTCACTTGCCTCGCAAGCATGACTGAATAACTCATCATGCAGGCGGCCCAGCTTCCATGCACCGCGGAAAATTTAGATGAAGACCATCCCGTGCGAGGTCTTCTGGCCCCAGCCAGTGATTTGGGTCTACGAAATGACGTCGATCTTTCCGCATGCCCATCGTAACCTCGATTTAATTGCCACGTCCTACCGATGTGCACATCTGTGTGTTCTTCACGTTTCCATTTCCTCGTTCAGAACAATGATTATGTTGAATGGAATGTGAGATTTACGAAATCAAAATCAAACCAGAATCAAAATTAGAAACCAGAAAACAACCAAAACCAAAAGCTGCATTAAGCTTTTCGTCTTTTTGTCCAGTCGTTTCTTCTACCAGTTCTTGCGCCATTATTACACAGCGCGATGTTCACACAGGTAACCTCACTGAGAAAAGAAAGAAAATGGCAGCTTTCCGGGTTTCCGCAGCTTAACTCGACCTTTCAGCGAACTAATTTCTTATTGGTTTACTCAGTTTGCGTCACGAGTGCGTTCAGAAACGTTTCTATTCCTTAGTGGCGTGACCTGTTGTCCTGTTAAAAGAAAGTAATGCCTTCGGTAAGTTCCTTTTCTTTGGAATAATACCGACTTGATGAGGTTGTAATCCGACTTAAGCGGTTAAAATAGAAAATATTATTTTCAAACAATGAGGAGAAAAAAGTTCCCTCCTGGCAGAAAAAGTTCCCTTATGCAAACCGTTTACAATTTTCACAACTGACGGGTATATTGTAGAAATCGGTGGTTTATACTCAATGCTTATATACTCAACCATGTATTGTCTATTCCTAAAGGTATACGCAAAAGTTTGAAGAAAGGCGATCTTTTTATACTCGAGCAGATTTTTAGGGACATACAGCAAATGTTATTAGATTTTATTGTACTTATGCCGGCATTAAAGATAAAAGAAATCGGTTGTCTGCAGAAGAATCAAACGAAACTCAACTCGTTACAAAACTACGATGAGTTGTGGAAGCCATTTACGGTATTGTAACGGTACCTACCGGCGAGCGAGATGGGTCCTCGCCGCAGACAGATAATGTCCGCGACGTTATTATTTATTTTACAAAGATTCAGGCTGCCGAGCCACCCCCGTACGGGATCTGTGGGTGAATGCCCGTTCCTACACGCCGGCACCACCATCGGGGTTATCACGCCCACTTATTCATTCATAAACAATCGCCAATACGTTCCTCCCCCTCTCTCTTCCTCTCTCTACCAAGTTGGGAGCACCTGTGGGTTGTTCTACACTGGCGGATCTTCAACACATAATCATAACACAAAGACAACAAAAACACACTGAAAGAAAAAAAAAACACTATATTCTGAACAAAGAAACATACAAACAAAATAGAACGGATAGTAATCATGCTCTGTCAGAGAACATACACTCCATTTGAACTCCCTGCGGTTCGCATTGCGCTATGTTAAACCATAACATAATCTACGTCCCCCTCAGATGTCTGAATGAAAAATGAACTGTTTAGGCCTTTGTACACACAGACGATTATTGTTCCCTCCCCCTCTGTTCACTTAGCTGTCGGTAGGGTTGTAGCCGTTGCTACACAGCTGGCTCCTCCCAGGGTCCATCTACCACCTTCGTGATGACTCCGTCCACAAGGCTGCCTCGGACGCTAACTCCGATCACTGCTCCATCCACACACTCAGCACACTGGTCATAGATCCACTAGCTCACTTTTCTTTCTGCTCTGTCAGACGTCCTACCTCTCTGGCCTCTGTTCACCGTCTCCTCACAGCTCCGACGACACTCGCCGACCCCTCCGCTTTGCACTCCCCCCTCTCTCTCGCTCCAAACGACCAGCGCCAGCTCCCCTAACTCGGCCACCTGTCCGTCCACCCGCTCGAACACTCCACAACTCCGATCCAGTACATTGTCCCCACCTGTGGTATACCCGTATACCACAGTACGTTGGGAAAAGTATAAATTATTACACATCAGCTAGATAATAAACTATTGCCTATTGTAGAAACATTTCAAATTCCAGTTTGATCCAGTAAATGTAAACAAACGTTCTTTGACAAAGATTGACCAGTTTGCTCCCGACTTATTATTTTGATGTGTAATTCATTTTAATTTGAATAAAAAATATAATTCGATGTATAATAAACATTTCAAACAATACGAAGTCATTCTCTATTATTTTAAGTAAATTTTGACAATATTACATATTTTATAAATATATTAAAACATTATATTATTTAAGTTAGGAAATTGTAAAAATGCGTGGTTACAAAATCGGCCCCCAGGTCGTAAATCAAATCCTAGACATTTGCTGGTTGCTGAAAAGCATCGAAATTGTCTACATTTCATAAGTAGCACTATATGAAACGCTTTCTGAAAGTTTATGCTTAGGTGAATTTTTATTTAAAAAATTAAATTTTTTGGTCAACATTTTATAGGACCAAATTATTTTAATCAATTTATTACACTATTCTGAACTGAAAAAATCTACAAGTCATTTTAACCAATATTACAGTACGTTCATGTCAGAAGCAAAGAAATAAA
>JAHLJT010008972.1:0-21591 GCA_031308135.1 Acheta domesticus
CGAAAATAATATTCTCGCACGGCTTGTCGAATCGGTATCATGACTGCATTCGATAAGTGAAGAATTTGTACTTCTGGAATCAGTCGTAGAGAAAATAGTTTGTTTTCGTTACTGTTCCACATTCAGGTCTAACATTGATTTTAAATACTATAACCAGGTAAATAAGCTAGAAAAATTGAAGACATTAGTTCTCTCGGCAGGGGAGTTTTCCCCCACCTTGGCACGATTTTTTTGACATTAAGCCTACTTGCTAAAGTGGATTCAGACGATACTAGACGAGAATCTACCGTCCTGGGTGCTCTGATTGCACTTTTCCGTATTTTCTCCGATCAACACCAGCGAAAGCAGGAGCTGTACCGTAACAGCGCACCATGGACCGCGCGCAATCTTTTCTACCTCTTCCTTGGCCTATCCTCTTAAACTTAACTTTCACTTACATCCAATACGCTGTCACACACGTCGTGAGACAAGCCGGGAGCTTGGAGCTTGTCCAGGATGGGGCGGTATCCTGGGGAGATTCCTTGTTTGAGAGAAAATCCCGCAACACGATTTGTAAACCATCCACCATCCAGCAGGGGAAGTTCACCACCACCACCACCTCCCGCCATTAAAACTATCACTATACTTACAGGACTAATGACCTTATCAGTTGACGCGCCCGGCATCACTAATCAATTGATCAACAAGGGCGACAACTTCATTTTGTGCCTCTTTTTCTACTGAACTTTTTTATGTGATATATGACATTTTACTAGAAAATAAATAGGGTTGATTGGGACTATTATGATACAGAAAAGCAATCTTTTCACTTATCTTCTACTACGTTTGTAACAAATAAATGGAAAAATTATTGAATACGCCTTTTTGGTGCTAAAGCGTATGATTGCCTTTAGCCCCACGAGATGGGCTAATACGATACCTTATGGGGCAAAAGTGACACATCTTGATATCTCTATGAATTTTGATTGGGAACCAACGATCAGGTAAGAGTGAGACACTTTAGGGTGTAATGTTTCAACAGCATTCTTTTTCATTGTTTTCTTATTTGATTTGCCCAAATACTGTACCATAATGAGTTACTGCTGTACGGTCATTAACCTTTCAAGGGGCGCGCAGTCGTAAATTTTACAATAGCAGATTTTTTTTGTTTTGCTGTCAACTCATTGTTGTCAAAGACTTCTGCGTTCTTGGTATTCCTTGCAGGTATCTTTAGTGATGTATTCCGGCAGCCACTGTTTAGTTTGCACATTATATTCGGTTTTTTAACGCTCTATTCGGGATAATGCATAGTGACGTAAATTTACGCTGCGCGCCGGCTGTTGTGCTAAAATATTGTATAATAATTTGACCTAATCGAAATTTTCTGTAAAATGTCCAGATAAGGAATGCATGTGAACAAAAAATCAGAATATTCTTCAAGAGCTGTCTGATCGAGGAAGATCACAAATTGGATAGTGACAGTGACAGTAAACGAATGTTGAAAATATAGATGAGCATCAGAACGATACTGGATCGGAACAAGATCTTTTTGATACTAAATACGAACGTTTATCAACGGATATGTTTTTTGGTAGTAATATCTTTATTAGATCTTATAATGCGACATAAAATTCCATTGTTCTACAATTTCTTTGATTTTTTCGAGAGTCATTGAATGTCGCAAAGTTTACGACACGTTGCCTACTGCTGCGAACATTTAAGCGCGCCCGCTGGAAGGTTAATAATAGAATATTTAATAATATAATATATTTCATATTATTTGCTATTTTTGTTAAGATATCGATAACTAACCATTCTTAAAGCGTATCACATTAGCCCTAATTTTTGCTGGATTGGTTGATTGAATAGGGTTTAGAGGACGCTTCGACTACTGTGGTCATTTGCGCCCATGCCAGAGTATTTGGAGAAAAAAAAATATTCAGTGTTGCGTATGTAACTTACCCACTGTTTAAAAGAATGTACATTGGCTAAAAAGAAGGCTATAATGTTCTTGACTGTCCGGAATGAGCCGCGTCTCAGTCGGTTTTGCTGACGTTTCGGCCATCTTGCTGTGGCCTTCTTCAGAGCTCTGAAGAAGGCCACAGCAAGATGGCCGAAACGTCAGCAAAACCGACTGAGACGCGGCTCATCCCGGACAGCCAAGAATATAATGACTCCGGCCGCGGAAGCCTACGAATCTAAAAAGAAGGCTTTTTTTCCTGGACCACTTTAACCCCAAACGACTGTACCATGAATGAAACGGGAATCGCCAACGAGTGAACGATGCGTTGGCAGCGCGAGGAGGCGGAGATGCCGAGCGCGGACGCGGTGTGCGCGGCGCTGGCGGCGCTGCTGTCGGAGCGCCGCCTGCCGCCCGACCAGCGCCTGGCGCAGCGCCGCCTGCCGCTCGCCGCCTTCGCCGCCGCCTCCGTCGCGCAGGCGCTGGCGCACGCGCGCGCCCTCGCCGCCCGCGCCGCCCGGCAGCTGCAGCGCGTCGCCAGGCACGCCCACCCCACACACGCACACTCAAACCCACAGAGCGAAACGGGAAGGCGGTGGAGGACAGAGAGAGACTGTCTGACAGTGGAATATGGTGGAAGACAGTGCTCTCTGAATCTGAATCAAGGAAATTGTCGCTGATTCAATCAGTGAGAACCGAAGTCACTGATATCTTCAGTCGAAATGCGTAGTTTCGCTGACAATCAGCAAATATGCGAACCTTTTCATAATGACCGCCAGTATTTCACTGGTCGTCAGTGGTAAAAGTGCCACGCCACCATCGCTCACTGATCTTTCAGTCATCACGTTCAATTACTTGTCATAGATTTCACTGATTCAAACAGAGAAGTTTCACTGTTTCAAAAAGTGCGCCCGATCTTCACTGATTTGTTCAGTTCAATTCACTGATTGTCACTGGCAGGGTTATAACTGACACCATCAGTGAATAATCACTGTCAATCAGTAGTTTTTCGCTGATTCAGACAGAAAGTGGTAGAGCCAAACATTGGGAGACAGTGGCAGAGCCAAACAGTCGGAGATACAGCGAGACTGAAAGTAGTAGATGGAGTGAGACTGGCAGACGGGGTAGACAGAGCGAGACAGTGATCGATGTACTGGGACAGAATGGTAGATAGAGCAGGACTGACAGACAGTGGAACATGGTGGGAGACTGTGGTAGAGCCAAATACTGGGAGACAATGGCAGAGCCAAACAGTCGTAGATACAGCGAGACTGACAGACCAGTAGCTGGAGCGAGACTGGCAGAAAAGGAACACTCAGAGGGAGTTCGGCACACAGCGGTAAAAGCAGGTAGGGATATAGTGATAGTTGCAAACAGTGGAAGAAGGAGAGAGTCAGCGGTAGATAGAAGTAGATGGGCAGGCAGTCTTAGATAGAGCGGGACTAACAGACTGGTAGATAGAGTGAGACTGGCAGACTTAGATACAGCGTGTCTGGCAGACAGTGATAGAGGCGATAGACAGAGCGAGAGTTGCAGACAGTGGAACATGGAGTCGGCACAGTGATAGAGAGAGCGAACTGGCAGACTAGTAGATAATCTGGACTGGAAGATATAGATAAATTGAGTTTGGCAGACAGCGGTAGAGACAGGCAGCGATAGAACGAGAGTTACAACCAGTGAAACATGGAACTAGACAGTGATAGATACAGGTTGATAGCAGACATAGTGCAAAACAAGCAGGCAGTAGTAGGTAGAGTGACGGGAAAAGACCGCCAGACTGAAGATAGCAAACAAAAGCGGACATATTGATACCGTAGAGATGGTCAGAGTACCGACATATCAAGAGAAGACAGACAAGTAGAGAATGAATGACAACAGAGCAGACGTAGACACAAAAGTTGGGGAATAGGGAAGGAATTAACACAGTTGTCCGGAAACACAGCCAGAATTTCTTGAACAGAGACAAAGCCACAGACTGGATTATTCGAGACAGACAAGTAGAGAGACAATAGAAATATCAACAATCAGACCGACAATCAGAATCGAACCAATAAAGTCAAACCACACACATTTCCGCGGTAGTGATGAGTATTCATAAAAAGATAACATAGTATCAAAGGAAACATGGCGCATAACGAGAAGGATGTACCTCTAAAGGAACGCAAGCAAACGACTAGTAGACAGTCACGACAGAAGAGAGGAAGAGACTAACACACGGATATGGGTTAGTAGACAAAATGTCGCAATTGTTCGACGAACCAAGTAAGACAAACCCAGACTGACGGTTCAAAGAGCTGTTCAACAGTAACAAAGGAAACACGGCACATAACGAGAGGGATGCACCTCAAAAAGAATACAAGCAAACGAATAATTGACAGTCACGACAGAAAAGAGGAAGACACTAATACAGGGATATAGTGGAACACAGTAAATGTCGCAATTGTTCGAACGAGCCAAGTGAGACCAATCCAGACTGAAGGTTTAACCTGGGAGTGGAAACGCGGGGGTCTTTGGAACCCCCACGATCCTTTCTTCCCGCTTGTTGTATTTCCATGTTGGCTACACTGACCATTGCTTTAGTACCTTTCTCTTTATGTATCATGATATTTAGTGTGCTCTCAGTTTGCTAGTTTAGTGAGTTTTATCCGTGTAGCAAGCTATTGTTTTGTTTGGGGTGCCCAGAGACCCCCGCGTTACCTTCTACGTTTTCAAAGGTGTCTTCAGTCTCGTTCATTCTATTAGTTTGGGATCGCATTGCACGCTGTATTTTTACGTTAGGATTCCCCTGCAAAATTAATACTGAATTACTACGAACATTTTAGGTCACTTTATATGTTAAAAGGTTAAAAGAGCCATATTGTGGGTTGTGTGTTTGGGTCGCAGGCTGTTCCCGATCAAGAAGCAGCCCCGACGGCCGCCCAGCCCGGGATGCTGCGCCAGGGCAGCAAGCGCGCGCGCAAGCTGCGCCGCCGCGCGCCCTCCAAGGCCGCCACCCTCGCCACGCCCGCGCCCAGCCTCGCACAGTCCACGGGTGCGGCCGTCTGCTTCGCTTTGCTTTGGCACGCCTGCAACCGGGGAGAGATGGCTCAGTGCACCAACCTGATGGCACTGCAGTCCCTCTGACCAAGCAGTGCTTGCGATCGTGCCACTCCTAACGGCGGGACCGAGAAACACGCAAAATGCCGCATGTTATTCCATCGTGGCCATAGGGGCTCGAGAGGCAGAGTTAGAAAAATCGCAGTATAACTTTCTTCATTTCTTCAGGACCGTCCATAAATTACGTAACGCAAAGGCTGTAGCAGGATAAAGGGGGTAAAATAGCATTTTATTCTATTCTGGAAAGTATGTTTCCGGAGAAAAGTGTTTTTATAATGACTTGTATGCGTTATAAATATGAGAGTTATAATTTTTTTTCTAAAATAAATGAGAATTATAATTTTTTATAAAAAAAGAGTTATAATTTTTTCTACATAACGCACCAATAAGAAAAATCTGAAAAAATACTAGTAGGAAAGAACACTTCAATGCCGATTTGCAGGGTTTGTTTGGATCGGCTCGGTTTACAAACATGAAGCGCGTCCATTATTTGCTCTATATCTTCTTATAACGTTAAAAATGTTATGTTTTATTGATACGTTATTGCTTGTTATTGCCTTCGATGCAGATCTCGATATACATTGCTTGATTCAGGGAAAGATGAAAACAATTGTATGTTGCATGTGAAAACAGTTACAAGTTCTCGTATGGAGAGAATAATGAGAATGAATTATGAGAGAGAATTATGAGAGGGAATTATGAGAGGGAGTTATGAGAGGGAGTTATGAGAGGGAGTTATGAGAGGGAGTTATGAAAGGGAGTTATGAAAGGGAATTATCAGAGAGAATTATGAAGGGAATTATGAGAGGGAATTATGAAAGGGAATTGTTGGATGGAAAAGACAAACTGACTTAAGTGAATGTCTATTTAATTAGTAAATAAGTAAATCTGAATAAAGTCTTATACGGGCGTTAAGGGGTTCTAATGATCTCGAGAGGGCTTTTGGTCGCCGCTCAATCATTAGAACCCCTCATAACGGCCTAGGTGCATAAACAGCTATTTCATTAAAAGCATTTGTTGCAGACCACGACCCGCGCTCGGGAACCAATCCACCGGCCGCCCCCGCCGCTGGGGCCGCCGGCGGCGGCGACGCCCCCCAAGAGGACGACGACGGACGACGACGCCCGCTCGAGGACGACGAGGACGACGACGACCGCTCCGACTCGGACGTCACCAAGGGTCAGTCAGTCCGGCGCCGCTCCGGAACGCATTGGACAAACACTACTTTGACCGCGTCAAAACGTGTCCTGTTTGGCGTCAAACGGGTGCAATCAAAACACAGACGAGAGTTGGTTGTAAGAACAGTGAGTTTACTCATAAACTAGACCGTAGTCGCAAATAACAAATTTCACTGCTTACAATTAACTAAATAGATCCCACTACTAGGAGAGATTTTAATCGAACGGCTACCACAGCGCTCTACATCTGAGACCTAATGCATGTCTCGCTCGTCACGACAATGAATTGCCGGCCCCTTGCCCACGTGCGCCACTCGCACAAACTTACGCGCAACCCCACGCCGACGCTGCTGAGAAACAAGAAAAAAGAAGCATTTTCTCGCGCCGTTATATAGGCCTTCCGCCGCTCCCATTGCCTCCGCGCCCTATCCGCGCTAGGCAGAAATTCCCAATGCGTCATTCTCCGCGCCCTTTGTTAAACTTCCTGCTCTGCGCAGGTATTCGCCGTTTGAGCGCGGCACGACGCTACACCTGCCAAACTCTAGATCCAGATGGGTTATGTGAACGTCCGCGTCAAATATCACTGGTGTAACACCGTTTTGTGAAGTTTCTTACCACACGTTCATCGGCAAAATGCCATCATTTTTTACCACACGATATGCCCCTGGTGGTTTGTGACATTTATTCTGAGATATCTGTTTATTCTTTGATGTAATGTGTTGCAATATGAAAACAGACCGAGCTGAACAAAAGAAAATCAATATAATGTGGAATTTTGAGAATTTGTCGTCAGCCTGGGACTTAGTAATCACGGTTTAGAACTATTTTTCTTTTAAAGTTCTGTTACGTCAATTCGTAATATCATTATATTATAGCGACTTACTGGCGTCGAATGCATTCTGGAGAAATCCACCTTTAATCTTCATCTTTAATCTTCAGTCATCATCATTCGCAGTTATTACCTTTTATCTCTCCAGTCAGAGGCTCCGCGCCTTTAGATCCCCGGATCTACCATATGATCACCCATCCAGGAAATCGCGATGTCTCAAATTGCTTAACCTCCATGAGTTGACAGACCCAAACAACCAATTCGGCTAGCGACGTCGCCAAAGCCGACTTTAGTTACCGTTGTCAACGTAAACGTTCTGCGAAACGTTTATAACACTTCGAACGATGTAGGTCACGAGGTTTCTTCTATCGAACGTTACGCCGATTTACTTTATGCTGTGCAAAGTCTTCCTAATAGGCATAGGCGTGCGCAGCCTAAAAGAAAATGGATTACAACTATGCGATCGTTTCTGAACCCTCTTTTCCATTGAACTATTTTATTTGTTTACTTATGCCACTTTTCATTTGTAAATAAATTAAACGTACTAAAAGGACGGTGTGTTGACGGCCACGCCTATGTTAATACAAAGGAGTTACTCAACGAAGGAACCACTTTGACAGGTCGAGAAGCAAATTAACGTCGTTCAGGACAATGGCATTGCAAGAGATAGTGATGAAATCATTTAAAATTGAGCTGTAAACGAACCCATTGATAAAATGAGTGAATGGACATAACCTGCTGTTATGTTGCCAGCAGTGGATAAGCAAAAAGCGATTCCTTCTTATAGCAATGAAGACCTTCTTGACAAGACAAGCTTGAAGACCTTCTTGACTTCTTCATGACAAGCTATGCCACATTTCTGATGATATTGATTTATTCGTGTTTTTCGATGTATCTAGTTGAGTTTTATAAAGATTCGCCGCAAGATGGCAGTGTAATTCATAAATTAATGTTTGTTATTCCATTGTGTAGAATGCAATGTCTAAACCTGTGCTCTCCTTTTTCTCAGAACTTACGAATTATGGCATGGCATGCAGAGGCGTATCTAGTTATTCAGGCGCTCATGGCAAGCATATAATTTGCGCCCCTGTGGGGATGCTTGAAATTAAGGTTGTTGTTATTTGTTATAGTGGGTATACTGTAAATAGCGCCCCTTGTGAGTGACGCCCATGGCACGTGCCATGTCTGGCATACCGTAGATTCGCCACTATGGCATGTTATTACCTCCTAGGTCTTCAAACGCAGTTGTTATTTGTTTTATCGGGTATACTGTACATAGCGCCCCTTGTGAGTGACGCCCATGGCACGTGCCATGTCTGGCATACCGTAGATTCGCCACTATGGCATGTTATTACCTCCTAGGTCTTCAAACGCAGTTGTTATTTGTTTTATCGGGTATACTATAAATAGCGCCCCTTGTGAGTGACGCCCATGTCAGCTGCCATGTCTGCCATACCGTAGATTCGCCACTGGTGGCATGTTATCACCTCCGAGGTCTTCAAACGCAGTTGTTATTTGTTCAAGCGGGTACACTGTAAATAGCGCCCCTTGTGAGTGACGCCCATGGCACGTGCCATGTCTGGCATACCGTAGATTCGCCACTATGGCATGTTATTACCTCCTAGGTCTTCAAACGCAGTTGTTATTTGTTTTATCGGGTATACTGTACATAGCGCCCCTTGTGAGTGACGCCCATGTCAGCTGCCATGCCTGCCATACCGTAGATTCGCCACTATGGCATGTTATTACCTCCTACGTCTTCAAACGCAGTTGTTATTTGTTTTATCGGGTATACTGTACATAGCGCCCCTGAGTGACGCCCATGGCACGTGCCATGTCTGGCATACCGTAGATTTGCCACTATGGCATGTTATTACCTCCTAGGTCTTCAAACGCAGTTGTTATTTGTTTTATCGGGTATACTGTACATAGCGCCCCTTGTGAGTGACGCACATGTCAGCTGCCATGCCTGCCATATCGTAGATTCGCCACTATGGCATGTTATTACCTCCTAGGTCTTCAAACGCAGTTGTTATTTGTTTTATCGGGTATACTGTACATAGCGCCCCTTGTGAGTGACGCCCATGGCACGTGCCATGCCTGCCATACCGTAGATTCGCCACTATGGCATGTTATTACCTCCTAGGTCTTCAAACGCAGTTGTTATTTGTTTTATCGGGTATACTATAAATAGCGCCCCTTGTGAGTGACGCCCATGTCAGCTGCCATTTCTGCCATACCGTAGATTCGCCACTATGGCATGTTATTACCTCCTAGGTCTTCAAACGCAGTTGTTATTTGTTTTATCGGGTATACTGTACATAGCGCCCCTTGTGAGTGACGCCCATGGCACGTGCCATGTCTGGCATACCGTAGATTCGCCACTATGGCATGTTATTACCTCCTAGGTCTTCAAACGCAGTTGTTATTTGTTTTATCGGGTATACTATAAATAGCGCCCCTTGTGAGTGACGCCCATGTCAGCTGCCATGTCTGCCATACCGTAGATTCGCCACTGGTGGCATGTTATCACCTCCGAGGTCTTCAAACGCAGTTGTTATTTGTTCAAGCGGGTACACTGTAAATAGCGCCCCTTGTGAGTGACGCCCATGGCACGTGCCATGTCTGCCATACCGTAGATTCGCCACTATGGCATGTTATTACCTCCGAGGTCTTCAAACGCAGTTGTTATTTGTTTTATCGGGTATACTGTACATAGCGCCCCTTGTGAGTGACGCCCATGTCAGCTGCCATGTCCGCCATACCGTAGATTCGCCACTGGTGGCATGTTATCACCTCCGAGGTCTTCAAACGCAGTTGTTATTTGTTCAAGCGGGTACACTGTAAATAGCGCCCCTTGTGAGTGACGCCCATGGCACGTGCCATGTCTGGCATACCGTAGATTCGCCACTATGGCATGTTATTACATCCTAGGTCTTCAAACGCAGTTGTTATTTGTTTTATCGGGTATACTGTACATAGCGCCCCTTGTGAGTGACGCCCATGTCAGCTGCCATGTCTGCCATACCGTAGATTCGCCACTATGGCATGTTATTACCTCCGAGGTCTTCAAACGCAGTTGTTATTTGTTTTATCGGGTATACTATAAATAGCGCCCCTTGTGAGTGACGCCCATGTCAGCTGCCATTTCTGCCATACCGTAGATTGCCACTGGTGGCATGTTATCACCTCCGAGGTCTTCAAACGCAGTTGTTATTTGTTCAAGCGGGTACACTGTACATAGCGCCCATTGTGAGTGACGCCCATGTCAGCTGCCATGCCTGCCATACCGTAGATTCGCCACTATGGCATGTTATTACCTCCTAGGTCTGCAAACGCAGTTGTTATTTGTTTTATAGGGTATACTATAAATAGCGCCCCTTGTGAGTGACGCCCATGTCAGCTGCCATGTCTGGCATACCGTAGATTCGCCACTATGGCATGTTATTACCTCCTAGGTCTTCAAACGCAGTTGTTATTTGTTTTATCGGGTATACTGTACATAGCGCCCCTTGTGAGTGACGCCCATGGCACGTGCCATGTCTGGCATACCGTAGATTCGCCACTATGGCATGTTATTACCTCCTAGGTCTTCAAACGCAGTTGTTATTTGTTTTATCGGGTATACTGTACACAGCGCCCCTTGTGAGTGACGCCCATGGCACGTGCCATGTCTGGCATACCGTAGATTCGCCACTATGGCATGTTATTGCCTCCGAGGTCTTCAAACGCAGTTGTTATTTGTTTTATCGGGTATACTGTACATAGCGCCCCTTGTGAGTGACGCCTATGTCAGCTGCCATGTCTGCCATACCGTAGATTCGCCACTACGGCATCTTATTACCTCCGAGGTCTTCAAACGCAGTTGTTATTTGTTTTATCGGGTATACTGTAAATAGCGCCCCTTGTGACTGACGCCCATGGCACGTGCCATGTCTGGCATACCGTAGATTCGCCACTGATGGCATGTTATCACCTCCGAGGTGTTCGAACGCGGCGGGCGTGCGTGCGTGCGTCAGGGCCGGAGGACTACGCGGCGGCGGTTGAGCTGGCGCTGGAGCGCGTCATGGCGGGGCGGAGCGAGGCGCAGGCGGCGGCGGCGGAGGCGCTGTACGACCTGTTGGCGGGGGCGGCGGCGGCGGCGGCCGGGGGGTCGGGGGCGGTGCCGGAGGCGCCCGCCGAGTGCGTGTGCGCCGAGCGGCTGTGGTCGGCGGGCGCCGTGGCGGCCGGCGTGCGCGCCGCGTTGGCAGGCCTGCGCGACGCCGTGGACGGGGAAGCCCCGCGCCGCGCGCTGCGCGAGTGGGCCGCCGCCATCGCGCAGGAGGTGCAGCGCGTCGGCTTCAGGCTGCTGGTACGAGCGAACAGTCGCGTCCTCGGCAGTGCACGACGGGTTGCATCGACATCAGGGGCAAATGCCACTTGCGCAACTTCGTAATGTATAATTTACCACCACATGTTAAATGCCAAAAAAGGGATCATTTTACTCCTGATAACATTTTGAGATATTCTGTGTAATCATTGTTGGTAAGCGACAGGTGTTACAATCGCCGTTTACAGAATCGCTTCGCAAGAAACTTATTCTATCCAGCCAGATGAGCTGGGGCGTCCACAGATATTCCTCGTTCAAGCCAACGGACGATTATTTGGATAGGTTCTAAAACAATTTACCACATCGCTTCGTGACGTAGGGTCGCCCACATCCGTGCTGTAACTTATTTAAATTGCAATAAACGTTGTAGTATTTGGAAACACTGGGACACAGAAAGCCGTTAGTTCATAACCTCTGTGGTATTACTTGTGTATAATCTCGTTATAACCCTGTTTTTATGCAATTTGTTTTCAATAACTATCCAATTTGTAACCAGTTTGTTTTATGGTTATTTGATCTGTGTTGCAGCTAATACGCTCGCGAGCCTGTAAAGATATCATCATATTATACCTGAAAGTGAAGAGAGAATTCAACAAGTTGCATGACGAAATTGGAACACAGTAAGTTGATGAAACGAACAAATGATGAATAGACTCAATAATGAATTTAATTACTGAAATTAGATGTGAAAAACGTATAAATATGTGGAAACTCAATTATACGAGCGATAAAAAGAAAAGGAAAAGGAGAAAGGGAAAGTGAGAAAGAGAAAGTGAAAAAAAGAAAGTGAGAAAGGGAAAGCGAGAAAGGGAAAGTGAGAGACGGTCAGGGAGAAAGGGACAGGGAGAAAGGGAAAGTGAGAAAGGGAAAGTGAGAAAGGGAAAGGGAGAAAGGGAAAGGGAGAAAAGGGAAAGGGAGAAAGGGAAAGGGAGAAAGGGAAAGGGAGAAGGGGAAGAAGAGGGAGAGAGATGGAGAGAAAGGGAGCCAGAGGGAGATGTAGAGAAAGGAAAAAAGAGGGAGAGTGAGATGTAGAGAAAGGGAAAAAGGGAGAGTGAGATTGAGAGAAAGGACAAAAGAGGGAGAGAATGGAAAAAAGAGGGAGATACAGAGAAAGGAACAAAGAGGGGGATAGAAAGGAAAAGAGACGGAGATGGGGAGAAACGAAAAAAGAGGGAGAGGGAGCTGGAGAGAGAGGGAAGAAGAGTGAGATGGAGAGAATGGGAAGGAGAGGGAGAGGAGGAGAGAGGAAAGGGCGGCGGGGCGTGCGCGCGCGAAGGGATGGGCGCGCAGGTACGCGCGCGAGGTGGCGGCGGCGGACGCGACGGCGGCGCTGCTGCGGCGCGCGGCGCGGGACAAGCGACCGCTGCGCGCGCGCCTGCGCCTCGAGGGCGCCTTCCTGCGCGCGGAGCCGCCCCCGCCCAAGCCCTCGGGCGCGCAGCTCTTCCCGCCGCCCGCCGGCGCCGCCAGCGCCGCCGACGCCGCCCCCGTCGACGCGCCATCCTCCTTCCGATTCACCGTCAAGCAGGCAATGCACACCACACACACACACACAAGAACGTTCACTAACCGGATCGCACTCCGATTGGCTGTTGTTTCTGTTCCAATATTCAGTATCCTTTTATTAGAGAATCACTTCTTATTAACTGATACCGTACGAAATTTTTAAGGAGTGTCCGAAACCAAATATGGAACATAATTCGATGGGGATGGGGGATATTTAAAAATATTTAGAAGGAACACTTGTTGTTGATAAAATAACGCATGTAATATTGATAAAATTTAAACGTTCTTTGTTTCAAGTTTTATCAAGATTACATGTGTTATTTTATTAAGAACGATTCATTCTTCTAAATATTTTTAAATATCCCCCCATCCCCATCGACGAAAGAGCCTTATTTGGTTTTAAACCGACTGTCCTTAAAAGTTCCATACAGTATCAGTTAAAAAGAAGTGATTGTCTCTAATAAAAGGACACTGAATATTCGAAGGCAATAACGTGTCTACATGGGTGTCTGGGAGTCACCGCGTTTAGGCCTAGGCATAGATACCAAAGATTTCGGCCGCCATGATGACGTCGACAGGGCGAAATGCCCAGACAGTCAAATACTGACTACTGCCGCGGAAGCCCACGTCTACGGTCTCGATAAGACAAGAGGGTGTCTGCATAGCAGTCCGGATGATGCCGCGTCCAAGGTGCATAGCAGTCCAGATGCCAACGTTTCGGTCACCATGCTCAGGGCGCAACGCCCGTACAGCCGAGTACACACTGACTCCGGCCGAGGCAGCGCATGCCTACGGGCTGGCAAGAGCTCACGCAAAGATTTTGTATTATTAACCTAACTCCCGACACTTGAAATGTCGTTCATCTCATTAATAACATTGGTTGTGGAACATATGGACACACATACACATCCATGCCCGGTGCGGGATTCGAACCTGCGATCCTTCAGGCACGAGACAGCTACGACCCTTCTTAACTTGAGCGACCTCGGGCTTTCCAGACAGGCTGCGTGGAGATTCTAGCATTTATACACGGGTTTTTATTTCTTGGCGCCTGGGGGCCTGTCTTCAAAATGTAATATCTCACGGCATTTCGCGTCTCCCTCGGCCGTGCCGCTAGCAAGATAGTGACCATATCGAGCAGTGTTGGCGATCATGCCAGATCTAGCGCCACGGCCGAGAATGACGCGAAATGCCGTGAGGTATTTCCCTGTGACGACAGGCCCCATCGCGCCAAGAAATAAAAACCCAAGTGTATATCATTTTCTTTGTTGTGACCCTCTACTGACTCTACATGGTGCCACGATGTAATAGCGGCTCGCCACACTTCAAACTACCAATCAGTGGCGTAGCGCCAGGGAACGCTAAGATGCTGAGCATCCCCACGTAAAATATTAATCAAAGAAGCCTAAATATTGTATTGATAATCTTCCAAGTGAGTGAAACACATTGAGCGATACACGTTTTGTGTTAATTTTAAAGTGATTTTCTATGATTGACTTTCGCGCGTTTATACAAGCTGGCCACTGGTTGCTTGGATGCTAAAATGCTTCTAGCGTCTGCCGCGAGATCGCGACGAGCAATGACCCATGCGCAGACGGTGAGGTTCTCCCCTCCCCTCTTCATCCCTGCCATTCGATTCTCGAGTCCCGAAAAGCTAGCATATGGCTGAGAAAATGCTTGCAAGTTGCTCGTTGGTGCACGAGAGCGCAGCACACTTGAGGTTGTCAGAGAAATATTTTTCTTTTTCACTCGTGATTCTATGCTTGGTCATGGGCACAAACAGTAGATATAGTGCTTGCGTACTAATTCTCAATTAATATCTAAGAAGTTGAATTTTTACTTAAATATATTAAATTTTATTTTGGTTTGAAATATACAAGTGATCTAAATGTCAATCACGCATGAGAACTAAAGCTGAGCTATTTCATAATTTGCTTTCGAGAAGTCTACTGACATAAATCTGTTGAAGTAGTGTAACATTTGTTTCAATTAAATAGATTCTATAGAACATTAAGAATCATAATGTCTTGAGTTCGCGTTATTATTGAGCATCCCCAAACGTGCGAGTCACTCTAGGCCACTGCTACCAATAAAGTAATTGTGACGGTTTCAAGTAAAATTGCGCGGATATTCCAGCATTTTAAATCCTTTTCTTTGTCGCGAGCCCCGCACGCAACGCGCCAGAGTGACGCCAGAGTTGCTGGGCGCAGGTGGAGCTGCTGGCGCGCGAGCTGATGCCGCTGGCGCCCGAGGGCCCGCTCTTCCGGCGCACGCTGGCGCTCGTGCTGGAGGACCTGGCGCTGACGAGCGGCGGCGGCGGCGGCGCGGGCAAGGGCGGAGGCGGCGGGGCCAGCGGGATGAGGCGCAGCGGCAGCGTGGTGACGTTCGAGCGGGACGTGGCGGGCGCCCCCGACGACGACGAGGACGACGAGTACGACGTGCTGCCGGCGGCGTGGCGCGCGCTCAGCCCCGCGGGCGTCGACAACGTCGTCGAGCGACTCCTGGGGCCGGTACGACTCGCCAGTCAGGCTTGAGCTTCAGGCGCCGATTTTAGACGCAAGCTTTAAGCGTGAGAGCTTCACGCACTAGCTTCACAGGCTAGCTTCACGCATGGTTCATTGAATAACTCGTGATTCCAGACATGTCGCATAAGTGTAGTGCATAGTTTTTAGGATAGCCCGTCGGCTCGCGGGGATTTCCCCAACTAGGTATCTCCCACCAGCGGGATACACTGCAGCCGGTGACGTGATGTGTGAGGCTCGCCTGAAGAGGTCGGCGTCCATGTCCTGGTCGAGGTGGATGTCAAGGTGGTGCGTGGAGACGGTGGGCACTGCACTTACGTGACTAATGACTTTAAAAGTTGACGTGTCTGGGATCACCAATTATTCAGTGAACCGTGCGCGAAGCTAGCCCGTGAAGCTAGTGCGTGAAGCCCTCACGCCAGACGAAAAGCACGCCAGTCCGGCTTGAGCTTCAGGTGCCCATTTTAGATGCACGCTTGAAGCGTGAGAGCTTCACGAATTAACTTCACGGGCTAGCTTCACGCATGGTTCATTGAATAATTCGTGATTCCAGACATGTCAACTATTAAAGTCATTAGTCACGTAAGTGTAGTGCATGGTTTTTAGGATAGTCCGGTCGGTTAGCGGGGATTTCCCCAACTAGATGTCTCCCACCAGCGGCTGCAGTCCCTCTGACCGGGAGGTCCTAGGTTCGAGTCCCGACAGCGGCAGGATTTCCGACACTAGCTGGTCAGCTAGGTCGAGTTCAGTCGTCTAGAGAACAATTGTAGCGGCCGGCTGCTCTGATCGGTAGTTTTCCGTGGTTTCTCTGATCAACGTCAGACGAATGCCGGAGGAGTACCCTAACAAACGGACCACAGACCGCGCGCGATCTTTCGTCGCTCTTCCTTGCCCTGTCCTCACCTCTGTTTATACATACTCACATGCACTACACTATCACACATGTCGGGAGACCGGTCGGGAGCTTACAGCTTGTCCCGGCTGTGGCGGTGTCCCTCTGGTGGGAGAAACCTGGTTGAGGGAAAACCCCCTAGTCGACGGTAGGTCGGCGCCAGATCTCGTCATCCAGCGGGAAAAGATCATCCCACCTACCGAGAAACACCAATGCACTACACTTACGGGACGAATGACCTAATTAGTTGACGCGCCCTGAAACACGAATCAATCAATCAAACACACCAGCGTGACACCACTGCAGCCGGAACACGCTCTAAGATCCAGACCTGTATGGTAATGTAATGTGCATGTAAGTGTGGTAAGTAAGGGGTGAGATTACAACAAGGAAGAGGAGCTAACATTTACTACACTAACACACACGCCGGGAAACCGGTCGAGAAGTAAGAGCTTGTGCCGGCTTGTGCGGTTTCGCGCTAGTACACGATACCTGAATGGAGAAAAAACCCTGCAAGCGACGTCGGATCTCGCCATCCAGCGGGGAAAGATCACCGCTACCTCCCGCGATAAAAGCACGCACTACACATACGGTAGTAGTGACCGTAGCACTTGACCGGAATCAATAATCGCAACGTAATTACCAGAACGAACGGGAGTTCTGGGCGAGACAGGACCCGTTCGAATGGTTATTACGTTGCGCTGGACGATTCGTGAGTCGGGACACGCGGTTCCGCCGACTCCTATCTCGAACGAGATTGAACACAATGAGCTGTCAAGAGCATTCGCCCTAGGTGTGTGTGCGAGGGCTGTGGGCGGGGCTTGGGCGTGCGCAGGCGCAGGTGGTGGACTGGCGCGACCTGGCGGTGCGCGCGCTGGAGCTGCGCTGGCCCTCCATGGACGAGCTGCTGGAGGCGCGCGCGCTCTTCCTGCGCCGCGACCCGGACCTCTCCGAGACCGCCTCCTTCGACACCTTCCGCCGCGTCACGCTCTGGTTCGAGCGCCCGCCGCCCGAGGTCAGCCGCCCCCTCGCGCCCCTCGCGCCGCGCCCCTCGCGCCGCGCCCCTCGCGCCGCGCCCCTCGCGCCACAGCCCTCGCGCCGCGCCCCTCGCGCCGCGCCCCTCGCGCCGCGCCCCTCGCGCCGCGCCCCCTCGCGCCAAGCCCCTCGCGCCACGCCCCTCGCGCCACGCCCCTCGCGCCACGCCCCTCGCGCCACGCCCCTCGCGCCACGCCCCTCGCGCCACGCCCCTCGCGTCGCGCCCCTCGCGCCGCGCCCCTCGCGTCGCACCCCTCGCGCCGTGCCCCTCGCGCCGCGCCCCCTCGCGCCACGCCAATCGCGCCACGCCCCTCGAGCCGCGCCCCTCGAGCCGCGCCCCTCGCGCCAAGCCCCTCGCGCCAAGCCCCTCGCGCCAAGCCCCTCGCGCCAAGCCCCTCGCGCCAAGCCCCTCACGCCGCGCCCCTTCTTCAAGCCAAGACTCTCTCCCATACCAACCCCATTTTCCACGCAACGCCCCCAACATTTCCCGTGTCAAACTCCCACGCCTCTCATCCTGTCACCACGCCCCCCACCCCTCCCCCACTGCAAGACTCTCCTCTTTGCCACGTTCCTCCCATTCACCACATCTCCACGCACCCCTCATGCCTCGCCCCCTCACGACCACTACCAACCCATGCCCTCCCACGCCACGATCACAACGCCACGCCACGCCACACACGCCACGCCACACACGCCACGCCACACACGCCACGCCACACACGCCACGCCACACACGCCACGCCACACACGCCACGTCACACACGCCACGCCACACACGCCACGCCACACACGCCACGCCACACACGTCAAGCCACGCCCCCATGCCACTACCATCGCTCACGCTACACTCTTCACCACACAACTTCTCTCCCCATGCCACACACCTTGTTTACGCCAGACTCCCCCCACGTAACGTCCTTCACAAACATAGTTTCCCCAAGACACGCCCTCATTCAATACGCTCTCCCCACGCCCCGTTCCGCCGTACCGTCCCTCACAACTATCATTACCCTTGTCCAGCCCCACTCATGCCAGGATTTCCCCGCGCTAGAGCACCTTTTCGTGCCTTCCCAAGCCACGTCCCTCCGTCACGGGCCTCTGGTAACGCCCTTCATACCACGACACCATCTCACGCCTTTTCTCCATTGCCTGTTCCCTAAGCCATCACCCTCCCCCACGTGCCGCCCCTTCCCCAAGCCATACTCCTCAGTCACGCTACGCTCCCACCCACGAAACTTCTCTTCCCCATACCACACCCCTCTGTCCACGCCATGCCCCCTTCCACCACGCCCTTCGTTATAACTAGAGACCGGAATTTTATGTTATTACATATTTTTTGTCTTTCTATTTACAGTTCTCAAAATTGTAATCTTGGCAAATCATAGCCGTCCTAACAAAATACTGAATTTTTTCGTTACACAGTTTTACATATTTAGTACTATATTACATATTTTACATATTTTGCTGTTTTCACATATTTTCTTATTTTATTCAATTTTCTTCTTTTTTAATTCCATATTTTTTTATGAAAAGATATTATTTTTTTATTGTTCCTACATTATTGGGGAAATCTAGGTGTCCGAAATATCACTGACACCGTGTTTTGTGATGTGTAACCTTAATTTCGGAGAAAAATTTGAGATCGCCAACATGTATCACTTCGATGAAGATGCTTCAGTGTATGATTGCTGGTCGTAGATCTCGCCAGTTTGTGCGACGGCTTCTATTGCGATTAGACTGGCTGCTAAACTACGGTACCTGCTTTACAATAGGTTAAGCTTTTACTATGGACAAGCAAGTTGTATGATGTAAAGTGAGCGGTTTTTCTAAATGTAATTTCTTGCTAAGTAAATGGTTTTTAATTAGAGAATTTTTAATATTACATATTATTACATATCACATTCGATTTTACATATTATTACATATTTTTACTGTTTTTCATTACATATTCATGTACATATTTTTGACGTTCATTACTACATATTTTTCCGGTCTCTAGTCATAACGAGCTTTCCCAACGGTTACTATCACGATACGCTCTCCCCATGCCCCGTTCCGCCGTACCGTCCCTCACAATCATTAATCCATGTCAAGCCCCCTCCCCCCTAATGCCAGGAAGTCCCCGCGCCAAAGAGCCTTGTCGTGCCTTTGGTCGCAGACGGGGCCGTTCCCCCCCACGACGCCCGGCGCGTCCATGGCGCCGGGCATGAGCCTGTACCAGAGCGGCAGCGCGGCCGCCGCGGGGCGGGCGCCGCGCGGCAGCAGCGGCGCGGGCGCGCCCGTCAAGGGCTCCGTGTCGGAGCCCGGCCTCCTCGCGCGCGCTGTCGCGCCTCTACGGCTCCTCCTTCGCCAGCCACGCGCCGCACCTGGCGTCCGTGCGGCCGCGGGCGCCGCCAGCGCCGAGGCCCTCCTCCTGCCCACCGTCTCCACGCACCCACCATCGACATCGACCTCGACCAGGACATGGACGCCGACCTCTTCAGGCGAGCTTCACACATCACGTCACGAGGCCAAAAATGCAATGCGACTATTTTGTTTGAGCTTCAGGTGCCGCTTTTAGACGCAAGCTTCATGCACTAGCCTCACGGATAGCTTCGCGCATGGTTCATTGAATAATTGGTGATTCCAGACACGTCAACTATTAAAGTCACTAGTCACGTAAGTGTAGTGCCCACCGTCTCCACGCACCACATCGACCTCGACCAGGACATGGACGCCGACCTCTTCAGGCGAGCCTCACACAGCACGTCACGGTGCAAAAATGCAACGCGACTATTTTGAGCTCATCTGCCGCTTTAGACGCAAGCTTCACGCACTAGCTTCACGGGATAGCTTCGCGCATGGTTCATTGAATAATTGGTGATCCCAGGCACATCAAACTATTAAAATTAGTCACGTAAGTGTAGTGCCCACCGTCTCACGCACCACATCGACTCGACCAGGACCATGGACGCCGACCTCTTCAGGCAAGCCTGACGCACCATGTCACCGGCTGCAGTGTGTCCCGCTGGTGGGAGATACCTTGACCCCACTGGTGTACCGAGTTCGTATTAATGTCTGCTCGGTCGGTGGGCTCTCAATCACCGCGGAACGGTGCGCTAAATCGGGGGGGGGGAGCATGGGGACCACGCCCCCAAAAGGCCTAGGGTTTTCGTTTGTTACCATACTTTATATGACTCAATTGATTTAAATATTTATTCATATTAAAATTTTGTAATTATTTCAACGGATATATTGCGTAGTGTCATATATACACTACAAAAATATTATATACAATAAAATAAATATGTTAATAAACTCCTCTATGAACGTTTCAAGGAGTCGACCTGCAAAACGCATGCTTTCCAGCCTTGTCGAATAATCGGATTATGATGGCTCGCTCGATGTTCTCTAAAAAGAAAGTGTTTATGTATGGCACGTACGTAAACTGTACCAACCAATATGGTGCATCTTTTGGTGGAGACTTTCTTCCAAATATTGATAAATGAGCGTAATTAGCGGTCATTTTCAACAGCACTTCGCAACTTCACACCCTGCTTCAGTTTCCTGAAGAGTTTACATGCCGTTTATGGAGACAGGATTATCACACGTGGTGTTGTGGTCTGTACGCGCTCCTTATCTGACCTGACTCCATCCGATTTCTTGCTTTGGGGATTCCTAAAAGATCGCGACAAATCCCCACACTAAAAAAGAATTAAGGCACAATGTACAGGAACCTGTCCTGTCGTATGGCTCGACAGCCCGATATGGGCCTTGGCCGATTAGCGGTCACCCAGCCTCTCTGCCATGGGATAAGGGTTTGTGTGGTTAGCACGAAGACGTCCCTTCACCGACAATACAGCAATAGATCTCTGGTAACACAGAACATTCTTTACCGAGAGAACAAGAACTTGTGTTGATGTCAAGAATTCATCAGATCCAATTGTACTATATATGTATGTTTACTAAAATATAATATAGATACTTAACTTGTAGTTTCAGTATTTAACCCAATTTTGCCAAACATTGACTTAAGAACTTGTACCCCGTGACCACAGATTTGGCGTGACCACAGGACACAGCAAAGTTTGAGGCTGGAATAGACAGTAAATATTTGACATTATATATTCATAATATAAAATAAACAGTCACGATTTGGGACATGGCCAATTTCTAAATATATATTTTTATTTAGATAGTGTCATACGATGGAATGAGAAAGGAATGGACAACCAATGGTGACATGTTT
>JAHLJT010008973.1:0-27807 GCA_031308135.1 Acheta domesticus
TAATGTGACGTGCTAGAATGAATATGACTTCAGATCCAGAATTGGAGCATTGACTTGAGTATAGGACAGGTGAATTTTCCTCAGTAGCAGACAAAAAAAGTGTTTGCTTTTTTGCAGTCAATTGAATTATTAAGATAAGTCAACTAAAATACGAAACAACTCACACGTCAAATGTAGTACACTCGTTTCCAATAGTATTTTCACGTAATGTGTTCTTGCCTTTTTCAGAGATTACATTAAGTTTTGCAGTCAGAGAACGTCTCACTCTCTGCATCGCATCGGCGTAAGTTTACATCAGATTAACACTTTCTCAGTTTATTCAATACTCTCATCATCATTTCAAGATTTTCCTTTTTTGAATTATTCACTTCCACATAATAATTCCCTTAAGTAGTCGCGTTCCGTTTTCTAACGTAAGGGTCATCCAGTCTGTGAGTGACAGTGTACACCACCTTACAAAGCAAACTTTTCAGGAGGTACTCATAACCAAACCATAATAAATAAGACATTTATATTGTCACCACCTTTCCTTTTTGTCTCCCTCCCAATGTCGGGCGATGGCACGATGGGTGAGGCAGTAACCAACCCCTAGCGCCTGGTCCAACAATTTGGGGTAAAATTACCTCGCGTATGGGAGGAGACGGGTGACTCGAGTAATCTCCCTTGTTACTCGTTGTTGTGGCTTTAATAAAGTTAAGCCACAACGCACTCATATAAGAAGGTCCTAGCAGACATTTCTTTCAAGGGAAAGGGTTCAAGATTTAGTACACTGGGATAGATTAAGAACACTTTTGTCGTATGTTTTACGAAAATAACGGCAAACAATATATTCTGTACTGAAATTAGTACATCAACATAACATGAATTGACTATTAATGTCCTGTTTGAATCTGATATGCAAAAAAAACCAAAAATTGTTACAACATGTAAGAAAAATCTAATTGCAAATAAACCCTTGAAATCTTCCAATAAATTCAAAAGAATGGATTCAAGAATCGGAATTCCAATAATACATAACTAATACACGATTATCTCTACACACATTTCCTGAAATACACACAGAATAATACACACTCAAAATGTTGTGTACCTGAAATTACCATTCGTGTATAACATAAATCGATATATCAATACCATGTTCTATCAAAAAAAAATATCAATCTTCTACTTGTTCTAACAAATTCACTTGATTCAATTAGAATGCATAACTGTTATCGTTATTACAACGTCTAATCTTACCAACACTAAGCAAAGTTAAATTAATTTACTCTTATGAGATCTCAGACTTAAAAAAAAAACAAAATGTTAAGTTAAATGCTACACAGTTGAACTTTGCATCCGACACAATATGTCAATCAATTGAATAATTGTCTATCTTTACTTCTGAATTTATTTTCCAGTAACACTTTTTTAAATATCTGCGTCAGTAACGAAACTGTAATTCGATTTGGCACACGGATATGTATTCAAAAATCATGAATAAAGTCAAGCAATATTACAGTTAAACCATCTAGTGAAATATGATACTAAATCGTTCTACATCTGGCCCACGTTTTCTGCCGTTAATGAAAAAGGTTTGCCGAACTCACGATGTCTCCCGCGACGTGCGAAGCTTGAAGTTTTTCAGGGTCGTCCGGAAAGGAACTCGAACACGAGAAGATCCCGTTGACTGCACCGTTCTCCTCGGGACTCGCGTCGTTGGCGTCGGCGTTGCAGTAACGTCCAATGATCGAATTTTATTCGAGCTGGTTCAAGTATTCTTATACAAAAAAAAGCTGCAATAAATCACACATTGCTTGTAACATTTCTATTTCAATTAGCTACTCGTTACATTTCTTTCGTTTCAATATAGCATCACTCTTGTTAAGTATCTTCTTTTTTTTAAATTATCCACGTTTCATGTATTTTATTTATTCCCTCTCATGAATAATTATCATAATAATAAGATGAGTTACCTTTTCTAAAAGCTTGTGTACTGTCGAAATCTTGAACTGGCGTGATCCGTCGATCCAAAAGTTTGTCCAGAGTAGTTCAGAGCACCTTCTCGTTCCGCTGACTTTCGGTTAAAATGGCGAGTTGGTCTCTTCTTGTTCTAAATTCTCCAATATTCGTTTGCTTTATTCCATTGGTCGATCGCTTCGTTCCGCTGGCCGATTTCGTTATCACGCTTCTAGTACTAGTGATAAGCGCTCCTGTAGCTTATTTTAAAAACTATGTACGTCGCCTGGCGTTCTCTCTCGGTTAGTGTTGTAACTACTAGATCTTAAAATAAACAGGACGCGTTTGTATCGAAAAAAGAAAAAAAACTGATATTTTTCTTGCTGTAAACGGCTTAGCGGTTACAATATAGACTGGGATTGTTCATAAATATGTATTTAGTTTATCTCATACATATATTTTTTGTTTTTGTTTAATAAATGAATTTATTGCTCCTCCTTTACGTGTTTCCGTTTTTACGTTTTTTGGAACAATATACTTTGCTTTAACAACCAAAACGCACTTTCCGCCATTTTCCTGAAATTCATTACTTCCCTTTCATTCTTTTCCAAGAAATTACTTCAGGCAAATATATACTTCGGGCTATATTTACTTTTTACTTTCTCGCCCAGGCGTGGGTCTACTGGGGCATACTTTCTTCCTTATTTACTTACGTCGTAAAGTGAAGTGTAGTAATGTCCAACCAAAATCGATACTTTTTGGACAAACAACATGTATTGTGGTGTCCTGGTATTGAAAAAGAGGATGTGTTCCTGTATGTCATAAATTACTTCCACTACTAACCACATCCTGGATCAATGCAACAAATCAGCAAGAATAAAGCATCATGCCGAGATTAAGAACTTCATAGAGGGTAAGATGCTCCGAAATTCGGGACACCATGGTGTCAACGAATGTCACACTCTCCGTGCCGAAGGGGTTAGGCTCAAACCTGACCTGGTAATAAGTCGACAGGAAGTGTTCCATGTAAGACGTTGGTCAGTGCCCAAAGCCTTAAGACGTTTGGGACAAGTCTCGAGGCGATCAACTATCTTATTAATTGCTCTCTGGAACTCTGTTAAGCTCTACACAAAGTGTGTAAGTTATGATAGAGCATGGCATTGCTAGTAAGAAGTGCAGAAATGGAACTTCTTAGTCCCCTTGGAATGTTTAGGAAACCCAGGAGATCCTAAAATGTCTAGGAATTACTTATTTACCACCTGTTTAAGTGGGAAATGTATGCTATTGAATTTAACATATAGAAAACTGTGACATAGAACAAACGAAAACTACTAGCTTAATTGACGGCCAAACGTCTGTCTGTCGATCCGCTCGTCTGTCTGTGACCAACACTAGCGCCTAAACCGATTAGTCGTTTTTGTTTCGAAATTGACATTCTCCTATCAATCTGGATAAACTAGAGGCCCTGAGAGATTGAAACCTATATTTTGATTTTGAGGGGTACGTTCCTGTAACTTCCTTCGCTTGACCAAGTAATATTCCAACGAAGACTCGATCACTAATGGCACTCGAAACACTTACTATCCATTCAAGTGGTGGTTTCACTAATTATAAAAACACAATCTACTTTTATAGTGTGACCAGGGGCATGTATTCATCTTTTAAATGTAAATTGTAAAAAATAATATTATTCCGTTTTGGTACGGAATTTACAAACTTTTGTGTTAAACGCAGCAGCAAGATACAGATTTAATCTGAATAAAAAATAACGTGCCAGTTTATTAACATACACTTTTCAAATAAATAAACAAATCAATGACATACACACTATACACCACTGATAATTAAAAGCACTTCTCTTCCTAACACGTCCTTAGAGCTAAATAAGTCCATTAGTTAAAAAACCTTATGTTATAAAAGTTACATGCTAACGAGATCACAAAATTTTACTAACTGTCTGCTTTTAGCTAACGGCGGTTTGAATTTCTCTCCCATTACGCGCGTAAGTTGATCTTTAGCTTGTAACATGACCATGCTCTATTTTCTGAAATTTAACGTTCCGGTTTATTGGAGACGTGGTAAAACTCTACAGAATCAAATAGCGTTCGTTTTTGACTCACGATACTCCACTCAGTTGTTTTTTCTCCATGTCTACTTCTCGGGTGTTTGCGTGCTGAAATATTCTTCTTTGAAAATTTTCGTGCGAAGCAACGTCTTTCGCTTTAAGAAAACTGTGGCTTCACGTTTGAAATCCAGCTAAGTTGCAACCCAGCTCAAGTTTCCTCATTGCCCCTCGGAATGGATTATTCTTCAAATCAAATAACACACAGTTATATTTGAGATAGGATCAAATAAAAAATAAAAGCTCTTATCTTTTTTCGAATGCAATAGAAATCTTGCGTGATGTTATTCTTGCATTCGAGCACTTGCGGAACGTACGTTCACATCAACATTCAACAGGATAATTGGACAACGCGTTGTCTAGATCGAGTCAAACTTCTGTTAAATGCTGCTTTTACGATCGAAAATCTGTGATTCCTAGCTGTATTGAAGCATATATTCTCATCGTTGCTACTGAAATACTGCGCCCTATCCATAATGTTATTAATTTATTGGTGGAGGCAGAGGCGGGAGTTCAAACTGAAATAGCCGATTTTTTGAAATGTTACATTACATGAAGTGTAAACATTTTCAATTTTTTAATCAAAATGACCCCAACATTTTATCCAACTTTTTCCTCATGTAGCATACAAACGATGCCTTAAAAACAACCAGGTCGCATTTTGTAGAAATCTCTGGATATTTGAAAATTCCAAGTTAATTTTTTTCGGCGTGTTCATACAATTACGATATAGAAAATAGATAATATTTCCTTATGAAATCTTTTCTTCAAAGACATTTCTTGAAATAAGGTCACGTACAAAATTTTATTAGTTTTTACTTTCCCGTATACGTTCGTATTACACGGAGTGATATACGTAGTATAGGGAAAAAATATGTTATGCTGCGCGAAAAAATGGCCAATTTTCGGCGGAAAAAAATTAATTGCCGGGACGTGAAAACGAAAAAGTGGATAAAACCAGTTGCTAAATTAAGAGAAAAAAATCCCCTAACACGTGGTGTACCCAGAAACCCTGTTTCTAGGTCCTTGATACCGAAAACCTTGAAAGGAAAACGTCCGTCTGTCCGTCTGTCCATCCGTCTGTCTGTCTGTAAACACTGCTAGCGCCTAAACCATACGTACGATTTCTCCAAAAATGGATATTCCCGAGTCGATCTGATTCTAGTCGAAGCTTTGAGATTTTGAAAAAGATTCTTCAAAATTTGGGGTACTTTATGTAGAGCCCCCCGGGGATTTTCAAAATTTTCTCAAAAACGGCTCCAAATTTTTTCTTTAAATTTCTTGTAGGAATAGAGTAAATACACTTATTAACATGGCATAGGTCCGATTTTCACGGATAGCTCTGAATTTTTGAAACTTTTGAAAGTCTGAATTTTTTTCGGCGTCTTTCTCCAACTACAAAATTGAAGATAGAGATTTTTTCTTGAAATAAAATTTGTTCTGCATATTGAGTTCTTTAATAAAGGTCATGTAAATGTTTCTCAAAATTTTAGTAGTTTTTGTGGAATATTGCGTGCAATATGTGCAACCATTTAAAAATTACAAAAACAAGATTTTCTTAAAAACGGCTCCAAATTTTTTCTTTAAACTTTTGGTAGGGATAGTGGTAAATTTACTCTATCAGATGACATAAAAGCCATATTGGTCTATCAGTTGGTTTTTTCAAAAATTACAAAAATGTATTTTTTTACTTGTCTCTCACGTCGTTAATATTTACATTATCGGCGACTTTTTTACATTATTATATTTACGAGTATATATGCTTTAAATAATGTCAAGTAAAGTTTCTCGAAAACACTACCGTTTTCTATGAAACGTAGCTCAAATTTCGGCATTTTCAGAAATGCTCAAACGCCATTTTCTCATATATGGCTGCAAATTTTTTCTTGAAACTTTTGTAACATCTAGTGATAATTACAATCTTTAATATGACGTAAAGTTTATTTTGAGTTGTTTTTTTTTCGAAATTATATAAATGTACATGTTTTGAAAGATCTCTCACATCATTAATATGCACATTATTCGCAATTTGTAAATATTATTATATTGTGAGTGTAAGTGCTTCATATAACTTCAAATAAAGTATTCTGAAAACTCAAAAATTTTCTGTGAAAATGAGCTTCAAATTTCGCATTTTTAGTAGTGCTAAAACGCCATTCTCTCTTAAACGGCATATAATTTTTAAAAAGAAAATTGCCATTTACGGCTAGGTTTTTGTGTTCTTTAATATTCTAAAATTAATGTTTCTGTTCTAGCAATAGGAAACCGAAAAATTAAGAAAATGACAAAAAAATGTACTTTTGGAGGTGATAGATGACAGCTTGCAAGAAAGAGTTAGTGGCAATTCCGAATAGCTAGCGAAGACCCAAGGAAATAGAAAAACTAATACGGGAAAGTCTGTGCCATTATGTAGCACCACTAGTTTCCTAATTTTGCATGGAATAAAAGCAATTTTTTAACAATGATTTTTCAAAAACGTCAAAATTTTGTTTAATTTCCTCGGACGGATTTTTTCATCTTAAAAATGGCTCACTTTTTATGAACTCTCTGATTGTCAGAAACTTGCAAAAAGCTAACCTTGCAAAACTACAGCATTGACGAAGATTTTTCTTTTAATTAAATGTGTTCTTTAAAACTAGATCTTTAAAAAATGTAAATACAAAATCTGAATTTTTGGAAATTGCAAATGCTTACATGCAGTTTAGCCGTAAGCGTTATTTACAGATAGTCGGAGGACGGACGGACGTTTCGCCGTCAATCGACTTCCGTTTCAATAACCCACCAAACGTGGATTCTGACTACACAATATGTAGAGGAAGTAATTTAGTATGTACAATAACAAGATTTATCTACTTTTCTGTACCAGGGACCGGCAATGAAAGTTTATGTCTAAATTTCCTTTTTTCGGCAGCATTACAATACTTTCTTTATACTGGGTAAGAAGTGAGCGAGAAATTAAAAAGTGTTTTTAAACATTTGGAAAAAAATCCTAAAATTGTCCTAATTCTAAAATTTATTTTCCTAAAGTATGTATGGTAGGCGGAAAACGATCAACTTTTCCCAATGGTGATTATTAAGATAATCAGTAAGGTTTCCCAAAATAAAGTGGGAAACTTTACTGATAGAAATGAATTCAACGATATGTAACATCATTAGACATCCTTACCACACAAAGTGGTGTATGAATAGATACGAAATTTTTACACGCTCTTTTTCAGGTTTGTCGCAGTGTCCAATATTTATTTTCCGAATTTGTGTTTTATTAATCTTTTCAATACAAATTCGGAAAAAAAATAATTTAATTGATTGATTAGTGATTCTGGGCGCCTCAATAGCTATGGTCATTGGTAAGTGTGGTACACGTTTTCTTCGGTAGATGGCAGTGATCTTCCCCCGCTAGATGACGAGATCCGGTCCCACCGACCGTCGGCTAGCGGGTATCTCAGGTATCTCCCATTAGAGGGGCACCGCCCCACCCGGGACCAGCTCTAAGCTCACAACCGGTCTTCCGACAAAGGTGCTAGTGTAATGCATGTTAGTGTGTGTTTATGTAAGAGGTGAGGGAAGGACCAGGAATAAGATGGAAAGATCGCGCGCAGTCTGTGGCCCGTGTATTAGTGTACTGCTCCGGCATTTGCCTAATGTTGATCGGAGAAACCACGGAAAACTACCTATCAGTGTAGCCACTGGAATGCTCCTCCAGACAGCGACTGAATTCGACCTAGCTATCTAGCTACTGTCCAAAATCCTGCCACTGTCAGGACTCGAACCTAGGACCTCCCGGTCAGAAGCACTGCAGTAACATTATTTTATCCACCTCTCCCGGTGAATATTTTAAATAATATATTGGTAGATATACCAAGATCATATTTTTTGTGCATGTCGCTAAGAACAAATTGGTTTCTAACATATACCAACATAGGCTGGTAGCGGTGCAGCAGAACAAGTATCTATAGTTTCCCTAGAGGCAATGTACAAGATAAAATATTTTAAAATAGCAGCAATGTATTGTAAAATAAAATAAAAATTATTGTATTCTATTAAAATTTGAACCAATTACATGAAAATAACAATCTTAAACACCGTGGTGTATTTAAAATTTACATTTTTCGTCTTGGGACTGGATATGAAAATTTTCGGGACAACGTCGAATATTTTGCTAGTTTCACGTAAGTTACGCACGTGGCATTGACTCCTGATCGGCAGGCAGCTCCTCACACATTGGTGTTTGATGGGTACACGAAATCTCTTTGCATCGGAACTTGATCAGCGAAACACCAGTCCATTATCAATCAGGAGCCGATATCACATGTGTAACTTCGTGATTTGAAATTTCCTATTACGTACTCGCCTACAAGAAATCATCTTTCACTCCCTCCTTTGGAAGTTTCTTACATTTATTCTGAGACACCGTATGCCTGGAGTATGACTGGGTACGTTGATGGAGACGACTGGGCCATCCCACTACATTTTTTTGTGAACCACTCCGACTTAATTTTGTGAGCCACAATTTTTGGAAGGCATGACGCGACATTTTAGATTCCAAAATAGCCTTATATTGTCAAATATAATATTTATTACTTGCCATATGTCAGCCAAGTTCTGTTTCTCTGCCACCCATGCCCTATTGTTTGTAAATCAAGTAAATTAGTAGCTACGACTATCTTATTTCATTGTAAATTTCAAATGGAATTGTTCCAGAGGTCTTGTCGCAGTAATATACCTAACAATGTTAACTACTTACTCATTATGTAGTGCTGTAGTACCATCAAAAACATTAATATTTGCTAAAGAAGTATTTCTTCTCCTTGTTATGGTAAGTATTTCGTCGCTTGTTCAAAAGTATGGATGAATGACAAAGAACTGTAATTGGGTCTTATATCCCGAGATTATTAGCTACCAGTAGAGCCGGCAATGCTATTGCATTATATTAAACTTCACAAGTATCTGGTCACGTGATTGTTAATCACGTTTTACGCTAAGCTCTGCAAAACTTTTAATAGATGAAAGACTTTCTCGCGAGTATGGGTTTGTTCTTTGTCCTGATTTGGACATGATTGCAAGTATCCTATTGTTAAAATTTTCCCCCTCAAGTTCCCGCATGCATTCGCTATTACACTGCCACGGAGAAGGCGTATAGCCGAATATGAGGGTAAAAAGTGTCCCCAAACCAAATCCATAAAAGAGAATACAATTGTCGTAGATTCCGAAAAAATCAGCCTCCTAGGGCAATCTGTTGCAGAAATAACAATGAGAAACGTGTTTTCATGTTTTATTTTTGTATCAGTTTCTATTACGTGTACAAGGCTCAGAAAATTGCAGAGACGAAGAAAAATGGGTGAATTTGAAGATATTTTTGTCAGCCAATTTTGGCGTCAAATTTAAATAGAAAAAAATTATAAATTTTGAAATTGATTTTCGACGTATGGAGTACTCTCTCAGTTTTTTGCTCTAGAATGTGCCTCATAATATTCTATAACATTTATTTTTCAGATCTTTAAACAATGTGAACGATAGTGAAAAATAATTAAAACCAATTGTATTGGGCAATTGTACCAAGGCGGGATAGCGCAGTGGGAATACACAATAGAATAGACAGGCTCTGCCATAGGGCGGGAATAGATGGAATTCCTCTTTCTGTTTAATACAAAATTATGATAAATATCCTGGCAACGCGGGGTTCTTCAGCTAGTATTAAATATTTCTTAGACAACATAAGTAAAATTATAGTTGATTCAGCATACGATAGTCCAGATGCTGCTTCATCACTTCATGTTTTTTTGTTGATATAATATAAAATTCTCTCCTATATTATTTCAGTAGTATAGATGTATTTGTTGCGCTCACACGCAACTAATGTTTATAAATGAAATCCCTTACGAAAGAGAAAATAACGGAGACGTGGCGAATTGCACTTTGACTTCAAAAATATGAGAGATTTTTTTGGGGGAAAGGCATCAAAATACTTAAGTCAAATGCAAACTGCAACACTCTGGCAGAATTTTTAAAATCTATTTCGTTTATACCTCCTAAACGAAGCGTTCTATGGACTTAAAATTTGGAATTTTGGGGCCAAACATCTTACAGAAACGTTCTTCGCACCGTAATATTTAGGATCACTGGACATTTTATTATATTTTGCCGGTCGGGCGCTTTTCGGTACAACCCTACCTATTCGGAGACGTGCATAATCTGCAACTGCATGTGAAATTAAAGGAATTTATTGATATTCCATGCAATTAAAATGCACGGGTGTACCTCTCAGTTCGGTAATAAAGTTATATAATAGTTCAAGAGTAGGATAGTTCTTGCCCGACGCTGTGTTTTCGCATGGCCAACTTTAGTAGCTTTCTCAATAGTAAAAACCTTTTCTAATTGTTTTGTGACTATCAAGGAAAGTGAAAAGCCAATTGTCAAGGAAGATTGTGCAATTGCTTCAAATATTGTTTTAAAGGAAGTGTGCATTTTTTCAAGACCATTTTTGTATAATACTGAATAAATCTTTATTCAAAATTGGTTTTCAAACTTCAATTTCGTTGTTCTTGTTTTATTTGATATTCTATAAATATATTGTGAGTTACCTTTATACATGTTTTAAACAAATTAACACGATTCGTTAATAACTTTCCCTCTTAAAATGAAAAAAGGATAGAAAAGAGGCTGCAATTTAATATGCGGGAATTCTCGCACGGGTACGCTAGTCCTTCAAATTCACTTGTTTTTCTCCGTCTTTGCAATTATTTTCAGCCTGATACATGCAATAGAAGCTGAGGAAAATAAAACATGAAAAACACGTTTCTCATTGTATATCTGCAACAGATTGCCTAGGAGGCTGATTTTTTGGTAATCTATCACATTTTTTATTCTCTTTCATATCTGTATCACGATTATCGATTTGGTTTGGGGGCACTTTTCAGCCCTTTATTCGGCTACATCTTTGATTTAATTGCCCTAGATAACGTTCAAATAATAATTCCGGTCGATATTTCATAAACGTAGGGGCAGGATATGCAGCTAGGACGCGCTTAATACTTGAGGGTGTGGCGGGTTGCGTAGATTTTCTGTTCAGTTTGATTCAGCATAAACGTGAAAAATCATGATCAACAAGCGTCTATGTGCGACAGACATACGCACATTCCTATTGTACTATGCCCATATCTTCGCGCAAGTGCAAGCAATAAGTTGACAAAGTTTTGTCGCATTCGGATGAACGGAACGGCAGCGCGTAAAATTGGAACATCGTTTCTTTTATATATTAGATGTACATACAATGTATATATTTCGGCTTAGGTCAGAATCTGGCTCATTCTCGAAGCAGCCGGTTAATGTTTACATAATCCGTAATGAGTTGTTGATAAAGTCCAGGGTAAAAGCAGCTATGAAGCATATTTCTGACATAATTCGAATGAAGTTGCCTTTAGCCAACACAAGTTGTATAGTTTCGAGTTCCATTGTGTCAGTCCGTAAATTTGTATTTATACGATTCCACCTTACCCAACCTTACTATACATCTCAGTTGACGCTTCGCTTGGCATGTTGAGTTGAAGTTCCGTCCTACAGCCTTCGCAACCTACATAAAACAACGTATGTGTAATGCATAATTCCAATCTAATTTTTATGCAAGTGTACTCCCAAACATACAAGACGCCTCACATTCACCCACACCTTACTGTAGCAAGCAGCTAAAATAAGCTAAATTTATGGATAATACCAGCACAAACCGGATGATGTTTCGAAATAATCCGTCCATCGTCATTCGTACAGCTTTTTCCACATGGTGCCATTTAACCAATATCTCCTAACATGAGACACATTTCGGACTTACGTCATAAAACTCCCGACTAGGAAGCTCGCTCACATTCCACGGTGCAACGCCAGGTTCGATTTCCGGCCGGGAAAATTATAATTGTGCGCTTTCCTTAGAAATTTTAGGGTGTCTACTGCTGGGTGACGATGAGAAAGCCCATCCTAAGGTTATGAACACCAGAATATAAGGTAAAGGCATGCCTTCTTGCTAACCACACGAACTCCTTATGACAAGGCCGAAAGGCTGGGTCACCGCTGGTCGGCCCATAGCGGGTTGTCGAGCCGGAGGACAGGACAGGTCACAGAACACGTGAAGAAGAGAATTTTGAAATTGAAAACTGTTGTGTACCTGAAATTGTAACTACTTTTATTGATCTAAATGCTTCTTCGCCACAGTATTTGAACTAGCTATCGCAGATATGATTTCCTCTCTTAATTTATGTTGCAGAAACATAATTGTTATCATCAGATTAGTTCCGGTAAATTTAATTCACCCAAATTCTACCACTGATATATTTTTACTTTCCCGTATACGTATGTATATACGGAGTAATATAAGTAATATAGGGAAAATTATTACTTTCCTGTGTACGTACGTGTATACGGAATAATATACATAACATAGGGAAAGTTATGTAATGTTGCGCGAAAAAACGGCGAATTTTCGGCAGAAAAAAGTTCATTGCCGGGCCCTGATAACTAAAAATGGATAAAACCAGTTGCTGAATTAAGAAAAAATCGCCTAAGACGTGGTGTAGATAGAATTCCTGTTTTGAAAAACTTTCTTCAAAATTTGGGGGCTACTTTACATTTTAGTAGTTTCGCGCAATATTGCGTGCAATATGTACAATTTAAAAAAAATACAAAAACAAGATTTTCTCAAAAACGACTCCAATTTGTTTTAACTTTTAGTTAGGATAGTGCCTAATGCACTCTATGAGATGATATCAACGCCATATTGCTCTGTTCTTTAGTTGTTTTCAAACATTACAAAAATGTACTTAACTTTACTTACTTTATATAATTAAAAATATTTTACTTTTTTACATTAATATTTACATTAGCAGCCACTTGTTCACACATTTTATTTATGAGTACATGTGGTTTAAATAATGTCAAGAAAAGTTTCTCGAAAACAACCGTTTTCTGTGAAAAGTAGCTCAAAATTCCGCGTTTTCAGAAACGCTCAAAGGTCATTTTCTCATAAATGGCTCCAAATTTATTCTTCAATCTTTTCGAACGGATAGTACTAATTGCACTCTTTAATATGACGTTAAGTCCAATTTAGGTCTTTTTTATTTTTGCGAAAATTTTATAAATATAATTTTTTGTAAAGATCTCTCACACCTTTAATATGTACATTACAAGCAATTTGTAAACACTATTGTATTTGTAAGATAAAGTGCTTCAAATGGCTTTAAATTAAGTTTTTCGAAAATTTTCTGTGAAAGAGAGCTTCAAATTTCGCATTTTTAGTTGTGCTTAAACGCCAATTCCTTAAAAACAGCTCGAAATTTTTCAAAGAAAATTGCCATTTAGGGAGAAGATTTCCTATTCTTTAATATTCGAAAGTTAATATTTCCGTTCTACCATTAAGAAACCGAAAAGTTAAGAAAAAATGTACTTTGAGCGGCGATAGATGGCAGCTGGCACGAGCATGTGGCAATTCCGAATAGCTAGTGCAGACCCAAAGAAATTGAAAACTAATACGGGAAAGTCTGTGCCATTCTGTAGGACCACTGGTTTATGTTTGTGCTACGTTTAAGAAGCAACCAGAAATAGTTATTGTTGTCATTATCTCATGTTTTAACAATTTTCTTTACACGATAATTTCAGGCTGGCGCACAGGCTATGTTCATTGCTTTACTTTCTGCATATCACGATACTGAGATACCATTGATAGCCTGCTTTTGCACGAGCACCTCTTTTATCTTGCTCGCCGCTTGCACTTCTCAAAACAAGGTAAGAATAAAGCATTTGTTTTATTTCTCCAACAAATTAATTAAGAAATTTGAAAAAAATTAAGATGTTAATATCATATTTACTACATGAAAAAAACTGGAAGTAGTAGAAGTAAATTCTTATTTAAAATGTTTTTGTTTCATTTGACGAAAAATGTAAAATGTGTGACTCTAAGGAGAGAGTAAGTCAATGTATTAACTATCCGGAAGATCTGTCGATCTTTTTATCAAAAGATGATTTAACATTTGCTCAATGGACTAAGGGAAACTGGATAATCCTTCCACTCAATAAGCCCTCCACTTAGTTAATTTTTCTGTGAAAGGAAATTCTTCTTTGTCTTCTTCTTCGTATTCCTTCGTCGTCGTCTTCTTCTTCGTCGTCGTCGTCTTCTTCGTCATCTTCTTCTTCGTCATCTTCTTCTTCGTCGTCTCCTTCTTCGTCATCTTCTTCTTCGTCGTATTATTCGTCATGTTCTTCGTCATATTTTTTCTTCGTCGTCTTCTTCGCCTTCTACTTCGTCTTCATCTTCTTCGCCTTCTCCTTCGCCTTCGTTTTCGTCTTCGTCTTCTATTACTTCGTCTTCTTGTCTTCGTCTTCTTCATCGTCGTCGTCTCCTTCGTCTCTCTCTCTTCCTCTCTCTCTCTCTTCCTCTCTCTTCCTCTCTTTCTCTTCTCTCTCTTTTCCTCTCTCTCTCTCTGTCAGTATTGGTACTGGAGTTTAATCAAAGCTGCCTACATCTAATTAGGTGGCATTTCTTTAGTTCCCGGCATACTCCCCAAGATCGTAGCCCCAAAACACGAAAAAAAAACAAGTTTTTGGAAATTTCTTAGAATTTTATATCCGAACCTGAAAACAAATTATCAGTTCCCCACCGGGAGACCGAGACATGTCAAATGACAGCTCGTACGTCTGGATTGGTGCAAGGGAAGTAGTCTAACCGTGAGAGTCGGAACCGAGACATCCACATGCACGCACACGAAGAGTTTACTCAAATACTATATAGAGATAAGTAAATCGTGGATATTTAGATAAAAAACCAATTTTTTCCGGTTATAACCGATTGTAATCGGTTTCCGTTTATTCACGCCCCATGTTGGGCTGCCACTGTAAACTGTTTCCCTCTACCTGCTCCTTTCTCACAATCAACTATTTATCGCAATGTCCTGCGTGTGCGTGCGCGCGTTGCAATACGTGCGTTCACCTTTCGCACCGGCTATGCTTACTTAATTTATTTACCAATCAACTCGTCAAAAACACAACATAAAACATGAACGCACGGTTGCCCAACTTCCATTCCGGCATACACACACACACACACACACACACACACACACACACACACAACGCCCATAACGTATTTTACTTTTCAAATAATTTAAAATGCCCGATTTTCTCAAAAAATATAATTCACAATTACAGAAAATTTGTTTCCAAGGTGAGTCGTGACCGGTTCTGTACGGAAAGCCATAAACTGTAGCTTAACTTTGCAGTGCATCCAGGTTCCTAACTACTGAAATAATGACACATTAGTGTGAGAGAGCAAAAAGCTCGGCAGCCTCGCCTTCCGACATTTAATTTATTCACACAAAATATTTTCCCCTTTTTGCATCCACTTGTTATGATCTGCATTAAACCAGCCCATCACTTACATACAATTCACATAAATAAAACACATTAATAAAACAAAATCCTGAAACATATATATCACACTAACAAAACAACATATACCAACCATCAAAATATACACACAACTTTAACAGTTTCTCCTTGGAATTCCTTTCTTTTATTTTGGCACGTGCTTTCTTTTCAAATTGAATTAATATTTCTAGATTTTATTCCGATAAATGTAAATCTGCCTATTATTTTTTTAAATCCTGAATGAGATTTGAATACTATCGAAATTTCTGCACATTTTAATGTTTTAATGTTTTTTTTTTCATGGCTATTCATTTATTGAATTACTACTAAACAATCTTGGTCTTGGATAGTTATTCATGTATTACCAAGAAATTATCTATGGTAAAAGAAAAACCGCGTACACTTCCCTTTTTTTTGCTGCTGCCGTCTGTCTGCTAGATGTCCACACACCACCTCACTTCTCCTGGGCTTCGAACAACTTCCCCTCATAAGCAGTCCTCTTATTTATGCCGCGCTCCGTCTTCGGCAAATCGACTCAGTTTTTACATTAGAATCACCATTGACGCGACTTCTCTATTTTATCGCAAAAAAAAATTTTAACTTTGAAATTTGCGCACTGCCACATTTTCAAAATATCGACACTGTTCCAACTTTACGTTGATTTGTAACTAAATTTTGTTAAAACAAAGTCAATTCAAATTTAAAGTTCAAATACGAACACGTTCTCCCACATAAATTTTACATGCCACTACCCGTCACAACACACACTGCTATTCTGCTCCTCTCATTGTTGTGTTCCCTAGGTTATATGGTTTCGATCAAAACAAACCACTGCCGCTGCAATTCTTGTTAATTATCACCTTACTAAGAAAATTTCTTATTTTCCACAAATTTCACGTTATACAAGTTCCCTTCTGTCTTTCTCCCGCAGTGTTCAAAAATTGCCATTTGATTCCAATGTCTCACTTTAGTTTCCAAAACACGCATTTTCGGGCCCATTACGCCGAAAAAACCCTTATTTCTATCTTAAGTACTTTTACACATCAATTGTTCTCCATTGTCGTTTTCTAATATGAAAATTATGAAAAATAAACTTCTTCGGGCTCCTGCAAGTCTTTTACTAATTTCATAAATGTGCCGTAATTCAGGTACGCCGACCTGTAATCACCATTATGGCACAATTTATGGTTTTCACTTAAAATCTTGAAAATGTTATTTTTCCCATACATGGCATTGAAGCTCACTTATGCATTTTATTAAAACTGTGCTAATTACACAACCCGTGGTTCTATTTCGATGAAACAAACAGTGTAATTCTTCTTAAATTAGTGGCCAATTAAATTTTCATGTTCAAATATTTTTATTTTCCGCGTTTTAATAAAATAAAAGTATTGTTCTTACGCAATGCGGCTATCTTTTGTTTTTTCTATAATCTGTTCCCCACATATGGCCCTCGTTTTGCTATAGTCTGTTCTTTATCGAATAATTTAAAATTACCGTAATTCATAGTAAATCCCTGTAACTGATCCTGAATCAATACTATATATATAAATATATATATATATATTGAGACATACCGGTCTCACAGTACAATCCAACGATGATTATGGAATGATAATGGTACAGGTGATATTTTCCGTGAATGGGCTTGGGGAACTTACGCACATCCATAGGAAATACACAATTTTGATGCAACACATGAGACACTTTATTTCAATAACATGAAGAGAAAATGGCAGTTTCAAACACTAATACTTCCAAATATTACTTAACTAGTGAGATGTGAATTGGGCATCTCATTAATCTTTGTCTTCAGCCCTCCCATAATAACCCACACTGAACTAATATTTCCTACAATCCGATATTGTACTCTCACCCACTTCTCTATACCTCCTATCTGCTTTTCAAACTTCCCTTGAAATGAATGAGTTATGATCATGCACAGTCTTACAATTTGTCGTACGTGTGTTCACGCTCGCTGGCCGCTGTTGCTGCCGAAGGGGGGGAAGGCCTAACTCTTCGTGTTTACATCGCAGCCTCGTGACTTTGACCGGGGCGCGTCGTGGCGGCTCCTGGCTGCACGTCGAGTTCCCACGTCCGCCAAAGCTCCTCGGTGGCCGCGAACACTTCATACACAGCACACTCTGCTCGTCTTCCAGAATATCACTCGCACGCGATATATCACATGCACCAGTTTATTTACTCGTAATAAACTTATTTATCTTTCAATTCTGCTCGCACAATTGAATTTATTAATCACTATTCATTACATACATGTTGAAATGTTGTTAACGTAAATTATGATAGTGCCTCACAGTTGTACCTATTCACTTTAGCTCCGATATTTACCTTCTTATTTCACCTTCTTATTCGCACTGCCACACCTGCCACACTCGCATTTCTCGTATTCACCTCGGTACGCACGTGTCCATCAACTATTTGCTATTACCATCAATATACTCACTTTTACTTTCCCGTATACGTACGTATACACGGAGTGATATACGTAGTATAGGGAAAGTTATGTAATGCTGCGCGAAAAAATGGCCAATTTTCGGCGGAAAAAATTAATTGCTGGGCCGTGAAAACGAATAAGTGGATAAAACCAGTTGCTAAATTAAGAAAAAAATCCCCTAACACGTGGTGTAGCCAGAAACCCTGTTTTCTAGGTCCATGATACCGAAAACCCAATTGAAAGGAAAACGTCCGTCTGTCCGTCCGTCTGTCTGTCCGTCTGTGAACACTGCTAGCGCCTAAACCGTATGTACGATTTCTTCCAAATGGATATTCCCCGGTCGATCTGATTCTAGTCGAAGCTTTGAGATTTTGAAAAAGATTCCTCAAAATTTGGGGGTACTTTATTTGAAGCCCCGGGGATTTTCAAAATGTTCTCAAAAACGGCTCCAAATTTTTTTTCTTTAAATTTCTTGTAGGAATAGAGTATAATACACTTATTAACATGGCATAGGTCCGATTTTCACGGATAACTCTGAATTTTTGAAACTTTTGTAAGTTTGAATTTTTTCGGCGTCTTTCTCCAGCTACAAAATTGAAGATAGAGATTTTTTCTTCAAATAAAATTTGTTCTGCATATTGAGTTCTTTCATAAAGGTCAAGTAAATGTTTCTCAAAATTTTAGTAGTTTTTGTGCAATATTGCGTGCAATATTGCGTGCAATATGTGCAACATTAAAAAATTACAAATACAAGATTTTCTTAAAAACGGCTCCAAATTTTTTCTTTTAAACTTTTGGTAGGGATAGTGGTAAATTTACTCTATCAGATGACATAAAAGCCATATTGGTCTATCGGTTGTTTTTTCAAAAATTACAAAAATTTATTTTTTTACTTGTCTCTCACGTCGTCCAATATTTACATTATCGGCGATTTTTTTACATCAAAGTTTCAAGAAAAAAATTGCAGCCATATACGAGAAAATGGCGTTTGAGCATTTCTGAAAATGCCGAAATTTGAGCTACTTTTCACAGAAAACGGTAGTGTTTTCGAGAAACTTTACGTGACATTATTTAAAGCATATATACTCATAAATATAATAATGTGAAAAAATCGCCGCTAATGTAATATTAACGACGTGAGAGACAAGTAAAACAATTTACAATTTTGTAATTTTTGAAAAAACCAACCGATAGACCAAAATGGCTTTTATGTCATTGATAGAGTACATTTACCACTATCCCTACCAAAAAGTTTAAAGAAAAAAAATTGGACCCGTTTTTGAGAAAATCTTGTTTTTGTAATTTTTTAAAATTGCACATATTGCACCCAATATTGCACGAAAACTACTAAAATTTTGAAAAACATTTACATGACCTTTATGAAAGAACTCAATATGCAGAAAAAATTTTATTTGAAGAAAAAGACTCTATCTTCAATTTTGTAGTTGGAGAAAGACATCGAAAAAATATCAAACTTTCACAATTTTCTAAAATTAAATTCAGAGCTGTACGTGAAAATCGGACCTATGCCATGTTAAAAAGTGTATTTTACTCTATTCATACAAGAAATTTAAAGAAAAAATTTGGAGCGGTTTTTGAGAAAATTTTGAAAATCCCCGGGTGCTCATATAAAGTACCCCAAATTTTGAAGAATCTTTTCCAAAATCTCAAAGGTTTGACTAGAATCAGATTGACCGGGGAATATTCATTTTGGAAGAAATCGTACGTATGGTTTAGGCGCTAGCAGTGTTCACAGACGGACGGACAGACGGACGTTTTCCTTTCAATTGGTTTTTTCGGTATCAAGGACCTAGACAACAGGGTTTCTGGCCACACCACGTGTTAGGGGATTTTTTTTCTTAATTTAGCAACTGGTTTTATCCACTTGTTCGTTTTCACGGCCCGGCAATTAATTTTTTTCCGCCGAAAATTGGCCATTTTTTCGCGCAGCATTACAGAACTTTCCCTATACTACCTATATCACTCCGTGTATACGTTCGTATACGGGAAAGTAAAAATTGGTTTGTGGCAAAACTTCCGTTTGTCTGTCCATCTGCCCCTCTGCCAACAACTCTAGTGCCTAAACTATTCGAAGTATTTTTTTCCAAAATTAATATTCCCCGGTCTGGCCTGACTCAAAGCCCAGCGATTTTGAAGAGAATTTTCTTTAAATTTAGGGTTTACTTTAAATGAAGGGGACAAAATTATCTTAAAAGTAGCTCGAAATTTTTTCTTTAATTTTTTTCTCGCAAGAAGAGACTCAAATACACTTATAAAGATGACAAAGAACTGATTTCCACTGTTAGCCCTGAAATTTGGAAAAATGCACACTTTTCAGATTTTTTGGACCGCCTCATACATTATTGAAGATTTTTTCTTCAAATGAAATTTGTTCTCCACAATTAGGTCTTAAATATCTTGTTCATTATTTTGAAAGTATCGCGCACTTTTGAGTGAAATATGAGCAATATTAAAAAATACTGAGAACAAGATTTTCTCCAAAAAGGTTCCCGTTTTTTTTAGGATTAGTGGATGTTCTAAGAATGGGCAGAAATCTACTGTTTGCTTTGTTGGTGGTCATTAGATACACATTTAAGATAATTTTGAAGCGTGTGTATGATTAATATTTCAGAATATTTTTGAGTGAATACACCCTGAATTCTGTCAACGAAGTAGAATCAATATCATCTCTAACTTAAATACTTGAACGCATTTTTGAGAGGTACTTATTGCTTCCCTCGCACTTGAAAAGGAGTCTGAAGAACTAAGAATTCGGAGAGTGCTTTGTTCAATGAGAGATAAACCAATTTCATTCCTTAAAACAAAACAAAACTAGTGGTGCTACAGAATGGAAACATACTTTCCCGTATTAGTTTTCTGTTTCGTTTCGTCTCGGCTAGATATTCGGACTTGCCAATACTTTTGACAGCTGCCATCTATCGCCGCTCAAACAACATTTTTTGACAATTTTTATGAATTTTTCGCTTTCCTATTAGTAGAACAAAAATTGTATTTTAAGAATATTAAAGAAACAGTTACACCTTGTCCTAAATGGCAATTTTTGTTGAAAAATTTGGAGCTGTTTTCAAGAAAATAGCGTTCAAGAGCTACTGTAATTGCGAAATTTGAAGCTCTTTTTCACAGAAAAGTTTTGAGTTTTCCGAAAAACTTCATTTGAAATCAATTTGAAGCACATTAACTCACAAATACAATAGTGTTTACAAATTGCTGGTAATGTGCATATTAAAGGTGTGAAAGATCTTTAAAAAAATTACATTTGTGTAATTTTTGACGAAACAAAAACATACCCCGAATCAACTTAACGTCATATTAAAGAGTGCAATTAGCACTATCTATTACAAAAGTTTCAAGAAAACAATTTGCAGCCATATATGAGAAAATGGTGTTTGAGCGTTTCTGAAAATGTGGAATTTGGACCTTCTTTTCACAGAAAACAGTTGTTTTCGAGAAACTTTACTTGACATAATTTAAAGCACATGTACTCGTTAATATAATGATGTGAAAAATCGCCGCTAATGTAAATATTAACGACGTGAGTGGCAAGTCAAAAAAATTATATTTTTCCGATTTTTGAAAAAAACAAAAGAATAGAGCAATATGGCGTTTATGTCATCTGATAGAGCACATTTAGCATTATCCCTACCAAAAGTTTAAAGAAAAAATTTCGCGCCGTTTTTGAATAAAATCTGGTTTCCTGTAATTTTTTTAAAATTTCAAATATGCTTGCAATATTGCGCAAAAACTACTCACATTTTCAAAAAATGAACATGACCTTAACAAAACTCACTGTTTACAACAAATTTTATTTGAAGGAAAAATCTTTATCTTCAATTTTGTAGTTTGAGAAAGACGCCGAAAAAAAATTCGAACTATTGCAATTTCGAAAATTCAGTTATCCGTGAAAATCGGACCTATGCCACCTTAATACGTGTATTTTTCTCTATTCTAACAAGAAATTTAAAGAAAACATTTGGAGCCTTTTTGAGAAATTTTTGAAAAATGTCCGCGAGCTTCATGTAAAGTACCCCCAAATTTTACAGAATCTTTTTCAAAATCTCAAAGCTTTGACTCGAACCAGATTGGCCGAGGAATATCCATTTTGAAAGAAATCGTACGTATGGTTTAGGCGCTAGCAGTGTTCACAGACGGGCGGACGGAAGGACGGACGGACGGACAGACGGACGTTTTTCTTTCAATTGTTTTTTTCGGTATCAAGAACCCACAAAAGAATGGTTCTAGCTACATCACGTGTTGGGGAATTTTTTCCTTAATTTAGCAACTGCATTTATGCACTTTTTCGTCATCACGGCCCAGCAACGAATTTTGTTGATTTGAAAGATGTTGACTGACGCATTCTGTAGATCGTTTGCCTATTCCTGTTTCCTACAGACATGTGTTTGCTGTATTTGGCTCCAGTAGTTTCATATTCATTTCTTCGCCGATCGAAGGAAGTAGTGGATCCCAACAATGGCAGGAGAGATGTAGAGGAATGGATAAATGGAGAAATAGTACATAGAATAGTTTCAAGGGTTAAGATTTTTGGATCCGAAATGTGTGGGGATGAAGGAGAACTAAGGGTTGTGGAAGAAGGGATGGGGCAGGACTCTGCCGTAGATGTATTTTGCGAGCTAGCTGCCGAGTGCATGTTTTCCAGCAAGGTTAAGATAAATGTCTCTTCATGGAAAAGGAACTCTTTTACTGGAAGAAAATTAACCTTTTATACGTCACAAATGTGTAACCTAAATGCAGTTGCAACGGTTGTTCACGTGCCTAATTTTATTGCACAGTGTAGCAAAACAGCAATCAAGACTATGACCCAATGTTATGTTTAGGTGGCATGTTGGAAAAGTGTAAAGTGACCGCCAAAATTGATGTTATTCTGCTCCCATATGATGATTACTGTGTTCTATTTTATGATAATTGTGGGTGTCCACAATTATCATCGATCACTTCGGCTAATTTCCCTTTAGATAGATCACAGAAAAGCTGTATGAGAGCAGGGAGATTTATCGTCCGTGACTATCTGCTAAAATTAGTCTATTTTTGATCTCACTGGAAATGTCCTTGATGTTTGGTCTGTTGGGGTGCCCAACTCTACGAGTACGTGCATTTGCATGCACATTCTAGCCTGTTTGCATCGGTTTGTGCATGAGCGTGTCGGTAATAACGGAGAGCGGTGACAATAATGGAAGCAAGGACACTCAGTGATACAATCTGTCACAGTAAATGTGATTTTAGTTGGATTGGTAGTGGTGATTGTTTTTCGTTCCACGGGTTGGCGATCAGAAAGTTTCGCGTTGTTGATTGTTGACCAGCCGTCTCCGTTGTGAACGACTTCTTTGAGCTTTTGGGCATGATGTGAACCATTCGCGTTTGTGAAGGTTTTCAGAAAGTAGGCTCTGTATCTTTGAAGAGTAGAAGATATATTCCATAATTAAACACTGTGGAACAATTATAATAAATTTTAGATTACAGAAAACAATTGTACGAATAATTAATAAATTTCATCCTCTATTAAGCTTGAAATCTCATCATTTTCTTGACTATTCATTTATGAATCTATGGTTGGTGTCTAAACTATCTTCCTAGTTGGTGAAAACATTATTTCAAAGAATACACGTACATATAATTATAAAAAATCATATCAAAAATAAAAATAACGTTTATTTTAAAAATGATATCAATCCTTTAGTTACCACATTGTGTTATAATAATACACGAATAAATATGCCGTTAATTAAGTATTTTATTTCAACTTCTGAATCAACGACCCCACTCAATTTTATTTTCCATCCATTTCCCTTAATCCATTAAGTAAATGCTAAGAGTAAATCCAAGCATTACTTTTGGACAGAAAGAGTAGCTTCACATTCGCGCACGTTTCCTCGGGATATTTAGTTTTACTGAGGAGTTAAGTTATTTCTTCCTCAGTACCGTAAAAAATAGTTCTCCGTGATTGCTCGTAAGTAGATCCATTCATTAGGAAACGAAATGAGATAAAAGTCAAAAGTTAATGCTCGTAATCGTAAGCAAATATTTCTTTCTAATACATAGGAGCGAATAGTTTTTGTTATGTATTGCCAAAAACTCTTGTTGCTCTCTATATTCAAGAATAGTGAAGTGTCCGGAGCTCTAAAAACGCACAGATTGTACTTCTCGCTATACGTCACTTATATTTTTGACGGATTAATGTCCATGTTAATCAATGTTAATTAATGTTTCGTGAAAAAATATTCACGCTTGTGCGTTTTCCAGACTTAACACTGAAATATAACACTCATTGTGTGCTTCATTGACTTACAGATTAATTTCATTGGGTGGCCAATTTACGTTGCCTGCATTGCGTGGAATGGTGTCGTTCTTGCAGCTGAAGTAATCGTGCTGTGCCAACAAGCATATTGCGAAATGTTGTTTCTGCAATCATTGCATCTGCAACTGCGACTTTATCCTCCCTGGTATCTTACCCAGCCCTCATTATCTTTCACTTATTCTCACAGAATGCAAATAACATTTTTTACCCACTTAACCCTCTGCAACTGACTTGGAGTCCCTGGCACTCCTCAGACTTCGCGAAAATTTGAATACGTGCATGTACGTTTTTTTTATAACATTGATTCTTCTTGTACCTTTTCCTTTTAGGGCCGGTTTCACCAATAGTGCAGTAAAGTTAAGAGTAGTTACTCCAGAGTAAGCATTACTCTGGGATAGTTACACTCGAATAAAATATAAGCGTTTCAGCATGCTTCCGGAGGGTCATTTTACTCGAGAGTACATACTCCCCGGTTTACTCCGCCAACCGACTGAACGTGCAATTTTTCACACGCAGAAGAGAGCGAGGCCGTGAGCGACTGATGCTGTGAACCAATGCGGACCAACGGGAACCTCTGGTTATTTTCTTTCATTTTTCAGGATGGGAGTTCTTGGCGGCGGCATGTTTGGTTATGTTAGGTTAGGTTATAGTCTTGTGTGGTGTTTCGGTGATTTGAGTTAGCGTAGCTTATTTCTTAGTTTTCGTATATTTATTTCTTAGTTCAGTTTTTCGAATATATATTATGAATTTGTACGCAAACGTCAAGTTTTTCATTTGTTGCTAATCTCGCGCTTTTAAAATATATTATTTATTTTGTTTAATTTTTAAATATTATTAATCTTTCAACTAATTATATTTAAAAACGTTGGAAAAAGATTCTGGAACTCAAAAAAAAGCTGGTGCGCAGATCTTCTCTCCCATACGTGATATACAGTTTTAGTGCTGTTTTATTTTTAAACTGAATAAATAAGTACTGTAACGAAAAACCCCCTCTCACACTGCTACCGATATCGATCACGCCCACGAAACGGGCGCCAATGCAACGAAAACGCCCTACGAACTGGGCACTAATGTAATGAAAAATCTCCCCTCTCAACTCCTATTGTTGATCACGAAAAACTTCCTTGCTGATCACCTGTAATATCTACAATGCACACCACTGTGCCCCCCCCTTTTCTATCCGGAGTTTTCCTGTTTACATAAATTTAGCAGGGCGGGCCGTGATTTGTTCTCTACAGAACACAAGAGCCACGCCAATGCAGGGACCAGGATCAGCTAGCTATGTGATAAAAACACCGGTTACGTAACATCAAAACGAGAACTCAAAATCTCGTTTGTTTATTTTCTTTTTAACCAACAGAAACATTAATACCCTCATAAAAGAATCAATACCACACAACATCAACAAACACGATATCATAAAAAATCACAAAAATCAATAAACATATTATACCCAAACGTTATTACGAAATAATGAGCTCAATACTGTGGCCACACCCATTACATTGCAATCCCCCCAAAATGTTTCCAGTTTTGGCTTTGCAAACCATTTATTCTCCCCAAGAGCAAAGAAATCAAAGTCATTGACTTCACTGGAGTGTTGCAAAACAAAAAAATATTCCACTTCCCTTTCGTTGTTAACGAAGCAACGACTGGGTCCACACACAAGATCTCACGCCGTCATGCGTAAGAACTCTGCTCCACTGCTGCCTGCTAGCGCCGAATTACCAGTGCCCCCCAAATTGGCACTGACCACGGCGACGATATGCAAAGACGCGCTCGAGTCTGCTGCACCTCGGCACACCTCGTTCGGCGACACCCGCTTCGATTTTTCAATGGTCGAAGTAACACCAGTTCCAAACATTAGTAGAAAAACTTTCAAACTTCACAAAACTCAAAATTATGATCGCGCGTGGCATAGCTTTATATATTACTACTAAAATAGTTCACATCACACGGCATACAGTTCCGCCACCTTGCGAATACAAGTCCGAAGGAGCAACACCTTCTCGAAATTTTATAAGTTCGCGTGTTAAAATAATATCACGAGTGACGCGGAGTACAACTCGCCACGAAGTTATTCACTCCTCTCACAGTTCATAATAGTTCACTAGTACGAGTCCAGAAGAGAACACTTCATCAAAAAATTACAAATCCAAATTTTTAAAATTATTCTTGCAACAAGCGACGCGGATTCTGCCACTCGCTACCAAGCTATTCCCCCATCTGACCCCCATTGTTGTCCTAAGGCATTTATAGCTTTTTTCCGAACAAAACAATAGCGCCTCTACTGTCTTCTGCTTTATAACTTATAAAATAGTTTATTATTAATTTCTAACACTTCCTGGATTGTCTTATTATATTGTAAAATTCCAATTAAAATTTCGTATCCATTCCACTTCTTAGACATCACTTTTCTCGCTTCATTTTGTTAAAAGAATGCTTTTTCGTGCGTCTCATGCCTACAAACATCGCTCGTTTATTTCTCAATTAACTAATGTAACATAATGTTTATCTATTAATGTTCGGCGTCCTAAAATTGTGTCACCACGTTTATAATTTGGCCCGTATTCCACGGAATACTTTGGTATATGCCAAATCTCGGTAGACACACTAGTTTTCGTTTAATTTATTAATATATCCAAACTTTTCTGAAGTGACGTCACGACCATTGTTGTTTTCGTTCTTTAACATGTTAAAAGTCAATGTCGTGATCACAAAACTCGCGATATTATGCGTTTCTGTGACCCGATTTAGCTGAAACAAACTTTATTCTGTTCCTTATAATTATGCGCGTTGACTAGTAACACGCAACCATTAATTCCCCACTGCGTTCACATGTTCGTCCGAAATACTCGTTTTCTCTTAGATCACCTTCACTTGTTTTTTCTACATTCCGCTCTGGAAGTTTCTACATAAAGTTCTATACCCGGTTCATAACCAATGGTCACTTCATGTTATTTACCTATTTCATTTGTAATAGATGGCTAAACTATTACAGTACTTGTAGTCCTTGAAGTTATTATTTTTCTTTTTGTTATCGTAAATTTACTACCTTTATTTCGTATCCACATCCGTAAAACAGAAATTTACAAAGTCATCTACAATTTATAATGTACCAGATACAGTTAACATCGTACTTCACAAATAAAATACTTTGCTACAATGTTTAAATGCCCTTAATAGACATTCTGTTTTGATCTGGACTCTGAACTGATTGCCTATGTGTAATGTATTGTAAGATACCTACAATTCAGAAAAAAATAGTTCATGAAATTATTATACTTCTTGTATTTATGTTTTTGTTTTGTAATTAGTTTGCAAATTAATCGTTTCTTCCATACAGAAGAGCTGATGATTTGGCCAAACATAACCTCGTGAAAAAATCTCCATCATCATAATTGGAAGAAAACAATCCATTCTCTCCCGCACCCATCTTTGTCTTCGCACTAGAGTCTAATCACCGCTGGAATCATCTTCAAATACCATAATTTACAATCGTCGAGCCCAGAGGCGGGATTTCGGATCTTCCATTGGGGGGGCAAATTTGGACGC
>JAHLJT010008975.1:0-19281 GCA_031308135.1 Acheta domesticus
TAAGGGCGTATACGATCTGCCAATAGGATTATTTAATCATGTGGAACAAATAGAAAATTCGGCGACAAATTAGTTGCTCAGACATATGATGGAGCAGCAGATTTGCCAAACAAGAGAGAAGAATGGAGTTTATTTTGAAATAAATTAGGTAAGATTACGTGTTTACTTTCAACATTAGTTATCCAGTAGATATGATGCAATAACAAATATTTGTTGTTCCTTATGTTCTTCAAGTGTTATAACAACGTATGTACTCTTTTATTTATTATTTGTCAAAAAAACAGTAAAAACTGTATATGACGTGTGGGGAAAGAATTTATCTGCGCACATTTTCTTGAGGGCCAGAATTAAAAAAAAAAAAAACGAAAAAAACGAAAAGATGAATTTAGAAAATAATTATTTTAGAAAAATAAAGATATTTGAAAAATGTTTTTCCCGAGTTATAGAAAATCAATTTCAACTGTAAATGAACTACAAGCAAAAGGAGTGCTCAACAAAACGTGCGCACAGTGAAGCTACATTTACGTCCAGAAGCAAAACAAGGGGCCATCTCAGCATTTGCTCAATGGATCAGGGAAACTGGACAAAAACCTGATCGAGATGGGGGTCATTGACCCGGAAGCTGAAGTACATTACTTGTTACAGGCGTATTAAATATTTTTTTAAATGTATACAATGCAAACATAAACTAATTCATTATATATCTTTGTTTTGTTACATTAAACATTATTTTTCTTTTTCACGATCAGTATAGTCTCTAATTGTATAGAAACAGTTTTGCAGCAGAAAAGATTTTACTTTTAACTTAAATTTGTGTACCGACTTTAATTGTTTTATGTCATCTGGCAATGCGTTGTAAAGTAACGTACATGTATTGTATGTTGATTTCTTGTACTGAGCTGTTGATACTGACACTTGATGCACGTGATTTCTACGGCGTGTGTTGTAATTATAAATATCAATATTGCATGAAAATATGTTCCCTCCGTTAAGTAGGTCATTTTTGACAAATATTACAGATTCGTAAATAAATAGACAAGGCAATGGTAGGATTCCCAGCTCAATGAAAAGAGGCTTGCAGGAATCACGTGGAAGGCATTTTTTCATTATTCGAATAATTTTCTTTTGCAATCTGAAGGTCTGAATACTACAGGATGAGCTTCCCCAGAATATTATGCCATATCTCAGGCGGGAATGCACATTTGCAAAATAAACGCAACGAGCTGCATGAAGGCTGACAGAATTTGAAAGAATTCTGAATGCATAGCATAATGAACTTAATTTAGTGTTTAATTCTGTTATATGTACATTCCATTTGAGGTTTGATTGAATTGAAAGACCTAAAAATTTTGTTGCCTCAACATCAGCTAATTGCATATTGTTCATTTTCAATGGAACATGCGATTTCCGATTTGAGATGCAAAAATGCATTGAAACAGTTTTTCTTTCGTTAACAATTAATTTGTTATTATTAAACCAATTTGAAACTTCTGAAATTGTACTATTTACTGCTTCTTTTTTGCAAAGAACATTCGTGTCATCAGCAAACAGAACCGTTCTTCCATTTTTAATAGACGAGGGCATATCGTTTACATATAACAGAAAGAGAATAGGACCTAAGATCGAACCTTGCGGGACCCCATGCACAATTGGCAAAGAATTGGAAATAAGTATGTAATGTCCTTTCCTGCCAGTATGGTATTTCTACTCTTTGAGTCCGATGTTTAAGGTAAGAAGTTATCCAATCTAGGGCAATACCACGAATTCCATACGAAGGTAATTTTGAGAGCAAGATCTTATGGTCAATAACGTCAAAAGCTTTCGAGAGATCTAAGAATATTCCAATGGGTACTTCATTTTGGTCTATTGATGAAGCAACATCTTTGAGAAAAGAAAAAATGGCAGTTTCCGTAGATTTTGATTTTCTAAAACCGTGTTGTGAGTCTGAAAACGCTCTGTTTTTCCTGAGAAAGTTTCCATTCGTAAGTAGAAAAGCCTTTCTAATATTTTTGAGAAAACTGACAAAAGAGAAATTGGCCGGTAATTTTGAATATCATTTTTGTTCCCTTTTTTAAAAAGTGGCTTAATTTTTGCTGTTTTGAAAATATCTGGAAATATTCCTGTACATAAAGAAGCATTGAAAATGTGAGTTAACGGATGTATAAAGGCAGGTGCACAAGTTTTTAATAAACAATCCGGAAATTCATCTAAACCAGATGAATATTTATTTTTTAGTTTACTGACTATTCTGAGGATTTCGTTGGGAGAAGTTTCGGGAATAAACATCGTATCTGAAATTTTTGGGAAGTGTAAAATGTTGAATTTTGTGATTTTAGTCCCTTCGTGAGATCAGACGCAATTCTGGAAAAGTGTTTGTTGAAGAGATTGGCAACTTTTTCCGGATTACTCGTTTCTCTTTCATTATCCTTTAAAATAACATTCTCTACAAGGTATCGAGATGATGTGGTTGTATTTTTACGATATCCCACATTGCTTTAGTTTTGTTACTAGCGCTCAAAATGTCCTGACTATTTTTCATTATTTTGCCTGAACTATTACTTTTCTTAAAATTCTTTATATTCTCGGAAGTATATATGGAAACCGGGTGATACGTTATGATGTTTAGAAATAAAGTAAAGCGTACGTTTGTTTTTACACGATGTTCTAATTCCTTGTGTGATCCAAGTATTACTTTTGCTTGAATGTTTAATTTTCTCTTTTTAAGAGGAAAGCACGCGTTAAAATGATTGAAAGCTTGGAGAAAAAATAATTATATTTTTCATTTGTGTCAACAGCGTTATAAACTTCGTCCCATGATTCCTTCATCAAGTAGTCCGTAAATAATTTTATATTAACTTTAGTGAATGCTCTGCACATGCGTGTATTATTTATTGTGTCAGTGTTTATGTTCTTAGTAATTGTAAGAATTTGTGCATCGTGGTCACTGTATCCTAGATTATTCGTTATTATTTCATATGTAGTTGTGGTTTTGTTAATTATAATTTGATCTAATGCTTTTTGTGATTTAAGCGTATTCCGTGTAGGTACATTCACTGTAATGTCTAAATTAAAAGAATGAAGTAAATTGAGAAACTGCTGTTTTCGTGGGATTCGCTCAGAAAATCAATATTGAAATCTCCACATACAACAATGGATTTAAAAGAGATTTACTAATTTTGTTCAGAATTATCTCTAGATTTTCCAAGAAAGTGAAATATCTGAAGCTCGCTTTGTTGGAGGTCTGTAAATGCAAAGTAAGATAATTTGAGCGTAGTAAGATGTACTACTGTTGTTTCAAAAACTTTTTCAACTGCATATAATTGAATTCTGCAAGAAGGTAGAATCAATATATTTCTTATGTAAATACACGAACCTCCGTAAGCAGGGCCCTTATTTGATTCCTTCGCTCTGCAATACGATCCTGCAAGGTAACTAGGATTTGGAGTGTTTTTATATCATTTTGAGACAACCATGTTCTATTGAAAGGCCACATCTTAGTTGCATTTTATTGCGGCTCAATTGCGAGTGGTACGCAGGAAATCGCAGTACCACCTTTGTTCTCGTTGTTCTTCTCTGTGATACCTTTCGTTTTCTTCCTCGACAGTATAAGCTTAAAGGAAGAAGGGATCACTTGTCTCCAAATGTTTCAAGCTTCTTCGAATTTTGCAAGTAAAATGTTAAAAAATTATTAATATCAAAATTTAACAAGATTTAACATATTACTATCGAATAATTTCAAAAGGGAAATATGTGAAAACAGTGTATGAATAATTTCAGACTTCCCTAGCCATTCCGCACCATATAATCACCTAAATTTCTTCACTCATCAGACGCAATGTTGTGACGGAGGGCACTACCGTTGCGGAGGCGCTTTCTCAATCGTCCGACGCGTGAGATTTGTTCAGTATCAGCACAAAGGACAGTATTTTCAATTCGGCGTTCATCACGTCCCGACAGACACAAGGACAGAGGCGTATCTAGTATTCAGGCGCCCATGGCCAGTATAGAATTTGCGCCCCTGTGGGAACTGCTTGAAATTAAGTTTTTGTTATTTGTTTTAACGGGTGTACGGTAAATAGCGCCCTTTGAGGGCGGCGCCATGGCACGTGCCATGTCTGCCATACCGTAGATACGCCACTGCACGACCGAACATCTTTTCGACGTGTGGATCGTTCAAATGCCCGCGACTGTGGTGACTGGTATGTTCGTATAAAATTTTGTGCGCATATTGCTGGGGACTCGCATTCTTCCAGAATAAGCAATAACAATAATAAATACTAATAATAATAAGAAATAATTAAATATTTATGTACAGTTACTAAATTGATTTTCGTTTTGTCTCCTCAAACACATCAAGTCGCAACCTTGTCAGTTCAGCTTACCCATAGTAATCGGTCACCGCACGCCCCTGCCTCGTAGGAGGAGAATGATCGAAGCTCCTAGGGCGATGCACCGTCTTTCGGGTTGTCTCTTCAGCCACAACGCAAGACGAATGGACGAACGGCATCTCCCTAGTGCAACGCCACATGCCTCAACACATCGCCATGCTCATGAGCAAACCTCGGACTCTAGATTGGGCAGTTTTTGCATCGGAGAGAACAACATGGCCGGGAGGCAGAATTTTACTTTCTTCTCGTTGAATTTACAATACTGGGAAACTGGAATTATTTAAGATGCTCGTTTGTTTATTATACTTTTATTTATTTACTCTCTTTATATAGTTAATGCCTGGAAGTAAACAGAAAATAATGGGGCAGGCGAATTACGAGGTTGGCTAATTAGCTGACGACGTACTTCTGCGGCAATCGGACAGAGCACGAATAAGAGGATGGTTAGGAATGGTGGTCGTGATAGCCGTACTACCCAAACCACGCATTTTCAAGAATCGCATCAACGGCGGGACTCCCTAACGCACCCGCCGAACCGTACTCTTCACTGCACTCACGTCGGCGACCCCGTCACGAGCTGCATGCTTTTTTCGCTCTATTCTTGTGAGTAGGACATCTTTCAGCTCTCTGATTGATCAGTGGGGTAGCGCAGCGAAACGCAATAGTCAATTGCAGGCTCGTCGCGAAAAGTACGGCGCTTCTGAGAATACGCGTATTTGTGATGTTTATCAGGTTGTTGAAGCATGACGAGTTGGAGTTGATTTCTACTCGAGGTGTGAAATAAGTAAGAGATAATGTACACGTTGAGTGAACATGAATTCAAACTGAAGTGAAGTTTGATAAATTTTATGATTTAATGCATGAAATCGCAAATTGAAGCTAGTGACGTGGAAGCCCCGGAAACTGTTATCATTCACGGAGGCTCCAATAATTTACGGAGATGTCGCTCATTTGATCACCATGGGCGTTATCTACGAACTTGGGGTAGCAGCCAAAACGCGCTTTCCATCCTCGCGTATAGTGCTGAGTGGCGTCATTCGCCGCCGGGATGTTTGGTCCCGTAAGGTGGCGAGGATAAATCGGGACATGGACTTTGTGGCAAAAGCTCTCGGATTCATGTTTGTGGATCCAAACGGGTGAATCTCAGAGAGCTCACTAGGTCGAGACGGCGTCCACCTCAACCGGAGGGGCGTTGCGGAGCTCAGTGGCCTCTATACTAGAGTAGCTGAATTCTGCACACGCCCTCCCGTCGCCCGTTGACGCTGTGAGCGACCGCCGGTCTCGCGTTCCGCGGCCAAATTAAATCTACGGCAGCGGCGATAGGAGCGGGGGCTGTTGGTTTCACTCCGGTAACGGTGGCTTCAGCGGAGACGTGTGTGACGGTGGAGAAGGCGGGGACGGAGGAGACGACGACGGAGGCGGCGGACACGGCGGCGGTGACTGAGCTGGCGAAGGCGACGGCGGCGGCTGTGACGAGCGACGACCGACGACAGCGGCGGCGGCGAACGGCGGCGGCGACGACCGGCGGCGACGGCGGCCGCGACGGCGACGGCGACGGCGATGGCAACGGGGCGGCGACGGGCGACGGCGACGGCGGCGGCGGCGGCTGACGAACGAGTGACGACGGCGACGGAGACGAACGAGGGCGGAGACGACGGCGGCGGAGGCAACGACAGCGGCAGCGACTTCGAGGGAACGCGCCCTTTCAAGAACACTTCAGGTGAGGAAGGGGTTCTTAGGTTGTTGCAAGTGAACTGTCGTAGTATAATCAATAAGAAATAGAGTTTTGGAAGTCTAGTTGATCGCTGCGACAAGACATAGTGATAGAGGACTGAGTCGTGGCTAACTGAGGAAATCGGGTCCTCTGAAATTTTTTCATTCCCATTACAAGATCCTTAGGAAGGGATGGAAATAGTAGAGGGGGCGGAGTCCTTTATTTGCGTCAAAGAGGGACATTAATATTAGATTAGAGTGGGTCAGTAGAGAGTTTGAAATGATGGGAATAGAAATTATTACGTCAGGAACTGTTTTAGAAATTATTGCAGCTGATAGGCCTCCGAGCGATGGATATGACATTTTAGATAACATCATTCAGAGAACGGGAAACGAAAATGGCCATGCTATTGTTATTGGAGGCGACTTAAATATTCCGAGCGTAAACTGGGAGGGAACCGTTAGCGAAGGGAAAGTCCAAAATTTAGTGAACGGACTGGTTTGGGAAGGGGGTTTTATCCAGGTAGTTCGGACCGGGACGCGACAGGATGCGATTTTGGATGTCTACCTAATTAGGCCGAAAGAAATTTTCATATCTTGTGAAGTTGTTGAGGGTATTAGTGACCACAAAGCGGTTCTTCTTGACTTAGACGGAAATATTTCAAGGAAAGGCATTACAATAGGAACGAAAGTACGGCAATACAAGAAAGCAAATGTAAGCGGGCTTCAAGGCTTCTTTAGGGAACAATATGACCGCTTTCTAAGAACAGAGGGCGGTATGGAAGAAATATGGGGCGTGTTTAAAGATATTATATACGAAGCTTTGCAAAAGTTTGTTCCGTGCAAAATTCTAAATAATAATCCGGATCCAGATACTACAATGCAAAAATTAGGAGAATGAAGAGGATAACGAGAAGGCATTTAAAAACAGAAAGCGCAGTAGCGAGCATATGAATATTTTTCAAAATCATTCCAAAGAATTGGAGCGCGAAAAGAAAATTGCTCAGGAGGCATATTTAAAGAATATTCTAGATGGGAAGGGAAATAACTGTACAGGCTTTATAAATATGTAGAAGGAAAGGAAATAAAGAGGATATCCCAGTTATTCGCGAAATGGAAACACGCTAATTACTGACAATCGGGCAAAAGCGGATGCATTTAATAAGTATTTTAGTTCGGTTTTCAAAAATAGTACGGACCATCCATTTATTCAGGGGCCTTCGGTTGCGAATCAGTTTAATATTGAAGTAAACGTTCTATGGAATAAAGTAAAGTCAATGAAAAATGGTAAGTCAAGGGGTCCAGACGACATTTCTACGGATTCAATTAAACTAGCAGGAAAGGCAATATTACCGTACCTAATTAGAATTTTTCACGTGTCTTTGAATAATTCAAAAGTACCGGAAGATTGGAAATTAGCCTCTGTCGTACCAATTTTTAAAAGTGGTGACAAAACTAAATTATGCAATTATAGGCCGGTAAGTCTTACGTCAGTGGTGTGCAAGCTTATGGAGCATCTAGTTGGAAGTTATATTAAGAAAGAATGGGAAATTAAAAATGGCTCTACGATGGGCAACACGGGTTCAGGAGTGGTTATTCATGCGAAAGTCAGGTAGTCACGCTATTTCAGGATCTAGCAGATGAAATTGACGCGGGCGGGAGAGTAGATGCAGTAGTTATAGATTTTGCTAAAGCATTTGATGTCGTTCCACACGATCGGCTTGTAGAGAAATTAATGAATTCAGGCATAGATCCCAGGGTGGTGGCGTGGATTAGCGAGTTTCTGCGAGATAGAAAACAGAAAGTCCGAATTGGACAAGAGTTATCTTCCGGGGCAAGCGTTACGTCAGGAATACCGCAGGGGAGTGTCATTGGACCCCTTCTATTTCTAGCCTTTGTCAATGATCTGCCGGCGCAATTAACCTCAAATGTTCGGCTATTTGCAGACGATTGCATAATATATCGTAGTATTAATTCGGAAAGAGATGACGAAATTCTGCAACGTGATCTTGAGGCGTTATATTACTGGGCGGAAAATAATGGAATGTCCATAAATAGCTCTAAAAGTAAATCCATCACTTTTGGCAGAGGTCGTAATTACAGTGAAACAAATTATCGTTTAAATAACGACATTATTCCGAGAGTTTCCTCGTGCAAGTACCTAGGAATTCATTTCGATAGTAAATTAAGTTGGAAAAAAACACGTAGATTTTGTTGTAGGGAAAGCCTGGAGATCTCTTCACTTTGTAATGCGCATCCTAAAAAAGAGTACGGCAAACGCGAGGGAAATTGCTTATTTATCTCTTGTTCGTCCAATAAAGGAATATGGAACAATTTGTTGGGATCCGCACAAGATTATGCAGTGTAAACACTTGGAAAGGATTCAGCATAGGGCAGCTAAATTTACTTTCAGGGACAAGAAAACGGCAGGGTGGGATTCACTCAAAAACAGGCGATCAGTAGCAAGACTCTGTGCCTTGTATAAAGCTTATAATGGTCATCCAGCTTGGAAAGAAATTAATCGGCGGCTATGTATTCCTACATACATCAGTAAAGTGGATCACAGGCACAAAATAAATTTAAGACAGCAGAGAACGGATGTCGGGAAATTTTCTTTTACAAATCGAACGATTAAGGAATGGAATAGATTGCCTGCAAAAACCTTTGAACCCTTTCCTCAAAGTGTTCAACAGTTTACGAAATTAATTAGGGTATTATTAAGTAAATGAGGGAGAATAGTGGGTTATATAGCGATGCATAAGTGTTCTATTGGGAAGTGAGGTGTAGTGCAGTGTATAGCAGAGAAATAAAGAAGGAAAAGTTTTCAGGTCTTAGTGAAGTGAAGTGCAGTGAAGTGCAGTGTGATACTAATGCAGTGTGTGTGTGTGTTTTCTCTCTTAATGTAATTTAATGTTTTATGAATCAGTCATTTTTATATTATTATATTATTTACCATTATTATTACTACCATTAGTATATAATTTGCTTATTCTTATTCTTATTCTTATTCTTATTCTTATTCTTATTCTATTCTTATTCTTATTCTTATTCTTATTCTTATTCTTATTCTTATTCTTATTCCTTATTCTTATTCTTATTCTTATTCTTATTCTTATTCTTATTCTTATTCTTATTCTTATTCTTATTCTTATTCTTATTCTTATTCTTATTCTTATTCTTATTCTTATTCTTATTCTTATTCTTATTCTTATTCTTATTCTTATTCTTATTCTTATTCTATTCTTATTCTTATTCTATTCTTATTCTTATTCTTATTCTTATTCTTATTCTTATTCTTATTCTTATTCTTATTCTTATTCTTATTCTTATTCTTATTCTTATTCTTATTCTTATTCTTATTCTTATTCTTATTCTTATTCTTATTCTTATTCTTATTCTTATCTTATTCTTATTCTTATTCTTATTCTTATTCTTATTCTTATTCTTATTCTTATTCTTATTCTTATTCTTATTCTTATTCTTATTCTTATTCTTATTCTATTCTTATTCTTATTCTTATTCTTATTCTTATTCTTATTCTTATTCTTATTCTTATTCTTATTCTATATTTCTTATTCTTATTCTTATTCTTATTCTTATTCTATTCTTATTCTTATTCTTATTCTTATTCTATTCTATTCTTATTCTTATTCTTATTCTTATTCTTATCTTATTCTTATTCTTATTCTTATTCTATTCTTATTCTTATTCTTATTCTTATTCTTATTCTTATTCTATTCTTATTGTTGTTATTATTATTATTATTAGTGGTTTTAGAGTTCTCTATTACTGAAGGCTGCGTATATTTATGTTTTTGTAATTAGCTGCCACCGGGTTATGCCCAATTGCAGTTTAAATAAATCTATCATGTTAATTCAATCACCTAATGTTCACCTATTTCTTTCTTCAAAATTAATATTGAATTATCATTGTTATGAAGTAACACAAAATAGAGAGTATCATTAACATTCACTTACAACTCTTAAAGTATTATTTTCTTACCTTACAGTTAACATTGGCCCAATAAAAATATGAAATTATAAAATTGACTGTGAATTATTGTCAAAGTCAAGCAGCTCTAAAGAAGCCCCACTCACAAGTCAAGTGACCGAGAATGATGACTCATGATGAGAATGATATCACTGCAATGCTTGTGACCGGGATGTCTTAGGTTGGAACCCGACGGTAGCAGGATTTTCGTCACTAGCTAGACAGCTAGGTCGAATTCAGACGCTGTTGAAGAATTCTAGCGGTCGGCTGCTCTGATAGCTAGTTTTCTGTGGTTTCTCCGATGAATATCAGGCGAATACAGGAGCAGTACTCTAATAAATGGGACACTGACCACGCGCGATCTTTCCTTTTCCTTCCTTGCCCTATTCTTATCCTTTACTTATATACATATATATATATATATATACATACACACACTTACATGTACTACTCCATCAAATATTTCGGGAGACCGGTAGAGAGCTTAGAGCCTGGCCCAGCTGGAGCGGTGCCACTCTGATGGGAAGTACCTCGTTCGAGGAAAACTCCCCTAGCCGACAAGCAGGTCGGCGCCGGAACCCTTGTATTATGGTAGGAGCAGGCTAACTGCTGTAGGAAGGGGATGCCACCTACTCATCGAGTGAAGGTAGATCACTCGTATCACCTCATCTATTAGGAAATAGGTAGGTTAGTGATAGTACAAGGCTATTAAAAGGTGTAGTCATTTCGCCCACGTGGTCGAAGGGATAACATTATTTTGGAATGTCGACCAGTCAGCCAGTTGCACGATCCATTGAGGGAGCGAGCAAGACAAGGGCGAAATTGATCAATGTGGGCAATAGCGGGGAAATGTTCGCTTCCATATAAATCTTTTAATATGGTCCACCGCATAGCAGTAGCGAGAGAAGGGCTGCAAAGGGCTACGTCAATAGCCATGCTCGAATTCGTAGCTATGGCGAAATGTGTTGGTTCATCAGTGTTGAGAATCACTAGATTCGTGGTGTCAATGGCAGATTCCAAAACGGCAGCACTTTGGCAAGTAAGGGGAAAAAATAGAGCTTTGGGCATTTACATCCCCAACAAACAAGAAAGGTACGGCCAATTGGTTTATTAGGCCTAGGAGGTCATAGACCGACACCGTTTGTCTTGGAGGCGGTATAGATGTCACAGAGAGTGTGAGGGACGGGAGATACACCGGCACACACTGAAGGTCGGTCTGAACAAGGACTTCTGTAGAAACAGTGCAGACCAAAGTAGTAAGGTTAAGATAGGTTGGGAACCTCGCCGTGAGCACAGAGATCCGACATCAACCCTAAATGGGGTAAAACCGCGAAAGGAGAGGGGGCGTGGTGGTACAAGATGTGTTTTCTGTAAACAGAAAATTGAAGGCGTATAACGGAACTACGAAAGTTTTCATTCGTCCCGTCGGAGAGAAAATCCATTAACATTCCAGGATAAGAGAGCCACAGTTACGAGTTTACGATGTCGTAAAGAGGACTTTTCTTCCCCTTTTTCCTTTCCGTCTCTGATGCCCTAAGGGGCGAGTGACCACTACGAGGGAGACGACTCCTGAGCACTGCTCGACAGGCTAAGAGATCGCTCAGTGCATGTCCACGAGTCGACAGGGTAGTCGAAGTTGGAGGATCTATCATTTTTAATCTTGTCCAGCCAGAAGGCCGAGTGACATCAACCTTACGCGGGGCTGAGAAGTAGATTCTTGGTCCGACTTGGTCCATGTACGTTTTGGGGCAGTGTTTTTTTTATTTTTGGAGGAATTATTATATTCCCACCTTGCAGAGGTCATGTCTCCTCCGGGAAGTCCACTGGATACACATGGCAGCGGAAATGAGTAACTGGGGGAGTAGCAGGTGAAGTCTAAAAACTCGCTGTTGCTTTCACCGTCTTGGCCAGGTTATTGAAGAAATGAACGCCAGAGATCTACAGGGTTCTTCACCAGGTTCTTCGCCTCAGGAGAAGTCACTTTCTTCAATAACTCTGATCTTTTCAATCTCCACTCTCCACCTCACATATGTTACCCATATGTCAGAGTTGCGCGCATGGTCTCCTTCTGGGATGACACAGCGAAGTGGTGATGCACAGGGATCCGAATCATGCGTGGATTAGCGCACTTTGCGCCAAACACGGCTTACAAGGCTTTACGACCGTTGTTTTGGGTATGGCCAAACCTCTGACACTTGACACTCAGGAGATCGGCACATCCTGCCGCACGTGGAGATACCTAGAAAAGCCTTCTACTGCATTTCCCGTCAGGACGTGGACCCACCCACCTGCGTAGAGATGTGAATGTTCCGGCAAAACAGTGGATACTCTCTTTAAAACAATTATGTTCATTTTATTTCATTCATTTATTTTATGTCAAAAACAGCTAAAACTGTGTGACGAGCTATGGGGAGAAGTAAATTCTTTTCATATTCTGTGACCTCTATGCTAGCCATATTCTAGTCGAATTTTGAATACAGAAAAAAGAGCGTTTTTTTCACTTTGTTGACAAATATTCGCTCCTATATAATAAAATATATTTTCAAAGGTAAATGGGCTATACATTTGGACCCTTAACCCTCATCATGTCTTCATGAAAGAATAATACTTTTTGCCGCGACAATATGGAGAACATAATTTGAATAACTATATTCCCACTAAAATTTAGAAGACGTGCATAAACAATGAAGTTTCATTTATGTCCAAAAGCAAAACAAGGAACCATCTCAGTATTTGCTCAAAGAATCAGGGAAACTGGACGAAAAACCTGATCGAGATGGGTCATGTTTGAATGAGAAAGTGTTTGCATGCCCTTCCTGATCGTGAGAAAAAGAGAATGTAACGGGATTTCATAGTATTAATGTGCAGATTGGGCACATGTACTCGTATTCTAATATTATAGAATAAAAACATCAAATTAACAGTTTAGAAAGATGATTCTAAATAAATTATTGAATGATAAATGGAATTGAAAATATCAACTTAAATTTTATATTGGTTCATTTAGAAATTTCTATACTTGTGTAAATAAAGTAGAATTTTGTGATGTGTGATCCTACTCGGGTGATCTTTTAACACACAAAATTGAATGTTTTTATTTTAAACCTTAACATTCTATTCTTCCAATCCAATGCAGTTTACAGCAAAAATCTTACAGTGTGTTCCTTTTTTTTAATGATGGTGGTTAAACAAGAGGAAGAAAATAGTTTCTCTCGGTTTTAAAAGAGCCTTTGAAAAAAATAATATAATAGAGACCTTCGGTTGCTCTGATAGATAGCAGAAACTATCGTTTCGGCGCAATGCATGTTGAAAAATAATTGTTTCTCATCAATTTCCTCCCTATTTGATAAAGATATTGACTCACACATTGATGGTCTTAAAAGAGAATATAAAACACAAAATAAAAGTTATGTTCATACTCGCTGTAAAACAGACGGATTCATCGTAATTAAATTGGCCACAGAATTTGTTTACAAGCTAAGTGATTTTTAAGCGTATGTGCGTACAGCGACTGAATTCGACCTAGCTGACAAGCTAGTGTCGAAAATCCTGAACCTAGGGACCTCCTGGTCAGAGGGACTGCAGTGACATCAGGTTGATGCACTGAGCCATCTCTCCCGGTATAATTGTTGGTAAAAAGCTAAATATTTACTTGTCACATGACAGTAATTTTGGACGGAAAGCCACCGCTCAGAAATATTCTTTCGTAATGGCGTACGCGCAGGCAAAATCCCTCCTTCGGCAGGGAAATACTACGATATTTCCGCATCATTCGTAAGCGAACTGGGGGTCCCCTCCCCCTGAGACAGCCATGCTTCTACCTCTTAGGACTTTGCACCAATCATACACAACTGCGGTGTACCTGCTAGCGATTGGTGAACGCGTCCCTGGCCCTGGCCGCGGTTTGTCGGCGTCGTTGAAAAGAATAGGTGCTTTAAGGAGAATACATGTTGAACGCAGACGATACTATACTATTGCTTTGCTTTTCCATTTGAACAGACGTATCATCTGACCCTGATAATATCTTTTTACATTAAACTGTAGATATTGCGTGACATCCATTCGGCAGCTTTGTGGATGATACTACTCGTGGATGTTACTAAAAAATACATTCTATTATAGAAAGTTAAAACAACAAGACATCTTTGAACAATGGTAACGAACGAAGATACAACCTGTAAATACGTTTGGCTGACGCCCCGTCGAAGAGTGTGTTGTTCACGTTTATTTAAATTTAAGTTAATGCAAATTATTTTGTAAAACATGTCAATAACGGCACCAACCTTTTTTCTTCAATTTTTTTTCACGTATAGGACAAAATACGCTTAAAAATCTCAGGCCTCATTTTTTGACAAACTGTCTGAATTTTCAAAAATTGCAAAAAGTTCAAAATAATTCGAGCACGTATGTGCTGTTGCAGCACCATTATTTTATCTATGCACTGGGATTCGATTTCCGGTCTTTACAGGTAGCCTGCCATTCAATAATTTTCTTCTTGCACAAGAGGTGATAATAAATATTAGATGTGTAAGACACCGCATGTACCAACAACTGCGCACATAGCAATCTCCACCGACACCGCCGAGGATTGCCAACAGCTCTCCTCCGTCCACCCAGAGACCCACGAAGAGGCTTCACAGGAATATCAAGAGCATGCGCGCCTTGCGAGACTGCGAAGAAAACCAACGAGAACGATCAATAATAGAATGCGTTTTTTCCGGCTCCTCGAGTGATAGTTAACTGACGAAAATGATTGCTACGACGTGTGTTATAATTGTTAACATCTGTTTTGAATGAACATGTTTCCACTGTTAAATAATTCAGTTTAGACAAAAATTACAGAGTCGTAAATAAATATACAAACGAATGGAGAGATTCCATTTTTACTGCAAATAGGTAGAGAAGATAAGTGTAGTAGTAAGTAGTATAAGTAATATAGTATAGTATAGTAAAGTGTGACAGGATAAGAGGGAGGGAGAGGGGGAAAAGATGGGAAAGGGCGGTAAATAGAAAGAAGTAGGGATATATTTTAGGCACTCTCACTAAAATTGCAAAACGATCTCTGTGATAAATGATATAACTTATCAAAGTGTATTTATTCATGTTTCGACGACGTTAGAGGACGTCCTCAAGGAAAGGCAAGAATCTATCGTATTTAATACGCCTTCACGAGCCAAGTCCCTTTCTGCACGCAAGACTTACGGGTATAATTCGCCTCTTTCTGAAAACTCTTCTAATAGAAGCCACCACGCAACTTCCACTTTGCGAGTCTCATACAACACTTTCACATACCTGTCGCAATTAACCCATTATTTTGAATCCACTTATCACCAAACACCCTCTGGGCACTACATTTAAAAATAATATTTTCTCATCACAATATCGACAATCGACAAAAACACAATCACAAAGAATCAGAGGTACATAAGAAACGTAATTGTTGGACAGGAAATTGGCTAAACACTTTGACTGCTACGCAGTCCTACACCAAAAATCAAAATCATTTGCAAAATTACCGCTATGCAACTTTCGCTTCCACGAACAAAATCGTAATGCCTCTCCTAGAAGGAACTATGTCGGGAAATGATGTAACGAAGAAAATATTGGTTTAGTGGTGAAATGTCGTTGGCATTTAATATTAAATGATCAATCATGAAGGATTGAAATTATTTCAATGTTCAATATATATAATTGATTTAGATTGCGCACGCGGCAGTCCCGTCGGCAAAACTTCCAACACCTTGCTTCTTACGATTATGTTCCACCGCGCTTATTTTGGTTGTCTAGACTACAATAAATCAGTCAATAAATACATTTTCGTTCTCGTCACTCTCCTTCATCCCATGTAGCACATGCGCTCTCCAGCAGACAGCAGCAGCTACGCGTCTTTCCCAAAATCTACTTGTACGTCGTTTATGAAGGTTTTGAACATGAGTCGAGCGATTCCGTTAGCCCGGGTTGCTCCAAAGAACATTTCCAACTGTCGGAAGTGACTCTCCTCTGCTCACAAATTGAGTACGACCTTTAAGAAATTCTTTTATTCATTGCAGTGCGCTGGGCGGGCGGCGAGGGGGCGTGGCGGGGTGTCGGCGGAGCGAGGACGACAGCCCCTGCGCGCGAGCATTCGCAATTCTGATCAGGGAAGTAAACTGCTGCTGCCGGGGCGAGGGCGGGGGTGGGGGAGGGGACGGCGGCGGGGGCGGGGCGCCGAGCTGCTGTTTCAGAGGGGTCCGCGAATTGAATTGAATGGAAGGAAGCCCGGGCGCCACTGCCGCCGCCGGCGAGCGCCATGCACGGGCCCGCGCGCCCTACACGTGTTCCCTAACGGCCCTCGCCAAGAAAACGCGCGAGAGCCAAGTGGGCAGAGGCCGAGCCGACGCCGCGCGACGCCGCGCGACGCCGCGCGACGCCGCGCCACGCCACGCGACGCCACACGGCGACGCCGCACGCGACGCCACGCGACGCCGCACGCGACGCCACGCGACGCCACGCGACGCCGCACGCGACGCCACGCGACGCCACGCGACGCCACGCGACGCCACGCGACGCCACGCGACGCCACGCGACGCCACGCGACGCCACGCGACGCCACGCGACGCCACGCGACGCCACGCGACGCCACGCGACGCCACGCGACGCCACGCGACGCCACGCGACGCCACGCGACGCCACGCGACGCCACGCGACGCCACGCGACGCCACGCGACGCCACGCGACGCCACGCGACGCCACGCGACGCCACGCGACGCCACGCGACGCCACGCGACGCCACGCGACGCCACGCGACGCCACGCGACGCCACGCGACGCCACGCGACGCCACGCGACGCCACGCGACGCCACGCGACGCCACGCGACGCCACGCGACGCCACGCGACGCCACGCGACGCCACGCGACGCCACGCGACGCCACGCGACGCCACGCGACGCCACGCGACGCCACGCGACGCCACGCGACGCCACGCGACGCCACGCGACGCCACGCGACGCCACGCGACGCCACGCGACGCCACGCGACGCCACGCGACGCCACGCGACGCCGCACGCGACGCCGCACGCGCGCGCTCTTGCGGCTCTTGGCCATCCACAGGCGACGACTCCACAACTGCACCCCGCACGTTTCATCCAACACTGCGCCCATCCCGTTTCCCTGAGCGAATGGCCATACTACGACACTCAGCAAGCAACGTCCTCCAGCACTCATACAATACGACTCAAGATTAAGAAAATATGTTTAAGAAACTGGATGCACAGCAACATTTTTCAAAATTGCAATTCAATGGTAAATCCGGAACAAATGTACGGACTAGTGTGCAGTGGATCAAAAACCTATTAATATAGACGAGGAAAAATATATACGTAGGCGGCTAACTCAATTTTTGATAAAACTATATATTTTTACAGTTGGAAGAGGAAACACAACTACATCTAAGAAAAACGGTTTTTTTAAGTATATATAATAGATTAAATTTGGTGACAGTGTTTCCTGCTAACTCCACTTTCTTTGTCTCTGCCGTCAAAAACGCTGTCTCTTCATGAGCTAGGCACGCCGTCCAACAACTCGCGCAGTTATGGTTCTGAAGCACGAAACATTCTGAATGGAAGAAGCATTGGGGAAAGTTTCTTCCCGGGTATGACAGTGACTCAGCGCGAAACATGAAATTATTTGGCGGTGCTCGAGTTTACCAAAATTAAAACGGCTGAATGTCAAATGCTTTGCAAATGGTGTCACACCAAATATAATAGATCAGAAAGCCTGTGAAATCGCCACCCATTCAGATGAAGGAAGATAGAACGCATTCTCCTATAGAAAGAAGCGTAAGAAACTGAAAATGTACAGTTCATAAATTGATCGCCACCGTTGGCGTCTTGAACACCCCTTTTGTGGACGAAACCTCAGGTTGAGACTCACAATCCAATCAAAATCATCTCTGCGAGGGGAGTGGCCTAACAATATTACAAGACGTTGTCGGATATAGCGGAGATGCACCTCTTCCCCTTCAAACTCCTTGCCCCGCGCCGAGTGTGACATCTTCCACCGGACGGGGCAGGAGTCGTTACAACCGCCAGCGGAAGCGTGGCACTGGACTTCCGAGCTGGTCGTGGCAGGCAGAGGCACGTTGTTGTGTGAGAGCATGGCGGCGTGGCCAGAGTATATTCATGCTGCCTCTTATCCCTAGCCATCCGGGATATTTTAGTATGTGCGACGGTGACCATTTGTTTTATCAATGTGTCGTGGGTTTTAAAGTGCAGTTTCAGTATTTCGTTTGCTCGTTCTCTTCTAATTGAAAACGCAAGAAGCGTGCAAAGGTTTTCGCACGTGTAAGCCACATGGCCGAGAGGCATGTTTCCTCTTGTCGCCTGCAAATTGCTTTATGTCCAGGCTCACACCGTGCGTACCTGCAATTTGGATGATTCCCCTCTGTGTGGCATATTTTGGTCGAGGGCTAACCCGACGACAGAGACGGCTGCGAGGTTTTAGAACTTGCACGTATACTACTGGCAACCTCCTGGAGCTACACACACTCCATAAAAGTTGAAACGTAACCCAATTGTTTGTAATAACTTATAATACATTACATGGTACCTACGCTGTCTACACAGCACGTTCATTTCATTGAACTAATATTGTGTTAACAACATTAAGGCCTTATGTCATCAATGCTGCTTACACAGCATGTTTATTTGATTGAACTGGTTACTTGTATTAATAACTTATAATACATTACATGGCACCTAGGCTGTCTACACAGCACGTTCATTTCATTGAACTAATATTGTGTTTATAACATTAATACCTTATATTATCAATGCTGCTTACACAGCATGTTTATTTGATTGAACTGGTTACTTGTATTAATGACTTATAATACATTACATGGTACCTACGCTGTCTAAACAGCACGTTCATTTCATTGAACTAATATTGTGTTAATAACATTAATACCTTATGTTATCAATGCTGCTTACACAGCATGTTCATTTGATTGAACTGGTTACTTGTATTAATAATTTTAATACCTTACATGGTACAATGCTGTCTACACAGCACGTTTATTTCATTGAACTAATATTGGTGTTAATAACTTGAATACCTTAGATGCTATTAATGCTGCATACACCGCATGTTTATTTCACTGAACTAGTTGTTTGTATAAATAACCTTAATACCTCATATGGTATCTATGCTG
>JAHLJT010008976.1:0-15971 GCA_031308135.1 Acheta domesticus
TCGTCAAAATCTTATACTCTATTGCTCAAATCTAATACAATTCTCTCAATGCTCTCTCTCTCTCTCTCTCTCTCTCTCTCTCTCTCTCTCTCTCTCTCTCTCTCCACGTAAATCAACATTTAATTAAATAAACTTTCAAACATGTTATTCAAATCAGAACATTTGATGTTCGTATTTTTATGTCTTTTTATTTTATTTGTTTAACTGAAATGTTTGCTTGAAAGAAATTTTGCATTTCTTTGTGCTGTTGGCGTTTCGGTGCACTGTGAGTGGCAACACGCACAGCATTTACCGGGCTCTCGGCTCAGCGCACACGGCACCTGGTGATGTCACTCTCTCCCCATCCGCTCTCCCTCTAACAAAAGAAAGTGCTCAGAGCATAATTGCGGAGTAGAACCAACTGTTTAGTTCGAGCGTTCGATTTGCATGAGAAGTGTTGGTTCATTTCTACGTGCCGTAAGGAATTGATGCCTCGTAGTGCGCTTTTGTAGTGGCATAGAAAAGCACGTTGCTTCGTCCTTTGAGTTGATTCGAGTATTTATTAAGTTTCGGCAATATCCTGATTAGCAGCTAGGCAGTTTATTCGGCTCACCATTAATTGCACAAAAATGTAATGAGCAATTGAATTAATTTTTGCGCGATTAATTAGCAGTTTTTGTTGTTGTTTTTTTAAAAATTCGGGCATATTTATTTTCGTAGTGATCGGTTGTGACTGCCAGCTTAACAGAGTTCTTACTTTCTTTTAGTCTCCAGTATAAAGAATTTAACAGTTGCCTGATACTGTTAATAGGTGATTGACGCCTTAGAAAAATATTTGTTTTGATATCTTCATGCACTTTTCCAAAGTATTGTTTCCAGACTGAAATGTTTTCATATCACTCACACTGAAGACACTCTTTCTTCGACACAAGATCTCTAAAAATGTAAAAAGCAAAAGAACTACTTCCTTATATACACTACATTGCTGAGTTATTTGAGAGAATGATTACGCATTTCCATTTGATTTCGTGCCAAATTGGACCAAATTGTGAAGTCATTCTTTGCGCCAATCGAATGAAAGTGCGAACTGCGAAAATTGAAACATACAACCAAAAAGTTTTATATTTTTTGAAATTGAAAAATACATACTAATTTACGTTGGTGGCTCCGTTAACGAATAAGTTTCATTTCGATAAATGAAACTTACGATTTCACCAGATTGCCTTTCTACGAACGCGAATGATGTAAATTTCTCTGGCCTAAGGAAATGAATCGGACGATTAGGAAACAGCCACCTGCATCCTGACGAAGAAATCGACATGACAAACGGATAACCTTAAAATGTCTCATGACCGACTGATAACACTAGAGGATCAATGAAAAAATAAATAACCCATTTGTTTAGAAAAGGCGTATTACGAAAATACGTTTTTTACTGTAAAAGAAGAGCCGTATTTGTATATTTTACAGAGCATGTGTTGTATTCTATTTCTAGGAAAAGAGTTGATAGCTGGACGAGTCGTCCAAGTTCAAGGGTTATCAAAACCGCAATATATCTCAGTGCCTGCAATTGCGGTTCTGCGATCTCCGGAAGGGAAAAAACGACGCGAAGCTAAGTGTAAAGACGTGCCGACTGTGGGAAGCTTCTGACTGCCAGGACACGTTCCAGCTGTCAAGGACACAGCCGCGTCTGTAGTCAGGGTCATGGATGAGTCCGTTCCGCTTGTCTGAGCACACTACACTGCACGGCGAACTCTCGACGGCCACACAACGGTTCTAAGTCAATTTTCGGCAGTTGAGTTGATTGCTCTTTGTGCATGCCTTAGTAAGTCCGATAAATAATATGGCACAGGTAGTCAGGTACAACAATGTGGTGGGTGCGATGAGAATGGGATTGGAGCGACAAACGATATTACAGCTGTGCATAATGTATGTACATACTGCATACTGCATATGTCTATGCATATACTGCATACGACATCTCTCCCTGAAGACTCACACACAGAATGTTTACTCTATTTAACATTAAATCAAAATTGCGACTCTTTACAATAATAACTAACGTTTATTTAGAGATAGTGACATTGTAAAAACATCGTACAAACTTTCCACAGCTATTCAAATTGCTCAGTTATTTACATAACATTTATCACCTAACGAAATTTTAAGTAATAAAAAATGCTTTACGCGCTCTACCGCAGGTGAAAAGTTGAACAAATGCAGAAGACTAACTTACACGCATCACTTGGAAACTGATGGAATAACACGTAAAAGGAAGACGGTCACCATGGGCTGCCAGTAGAACTAATGCAAAAATGAACTTCTGAAATCTGCATGTGTGACGAATTAATAATGGGCTACTGTTCACAAACGCATTCACATACGAACAAATCCTTGGAAATGGCAAAGCGGTACAGCATGCAAAATATCGTATCTCTCATTTTTATGGATTTTAAGCATTGTTTGCAGAAGTGTAAACCATTCTTTATACTAGGAGGTACCTATCCACAGAAATGTCCCCATTGCAAATATCTCTATTTAAGAAAACAAAGTATAATATTTTAATCCTGACAATACAATTCAAATTTTCTGTTCAAATATTACATTTTTAATCACTCATTGCGTATTACAAGTTAGTTAATTGGTTAAATGTATAATAACAACTACAGCGCCGTACCCTCTATTTTGACTATTTCAATTCTGAAAAGATAGTGTAATTGCTGTGAAACCTTTCCAAGAATTTGGACAATTTAAATTCAAACTACATTTTGTATATCACATACAAAGTACTACATTAATCAATTATATTTCACAGCGTAGTTATGTGTCTGATTAACGTTTAGCCTAAAATTTTCTCAATCAGCTGATATAACTCGAAAAATGGAAACATTGATTACTTCTGAAATTAATTGGAGAGTTAATTTGAATTTAAAACTTTCTTGAACAATGGACCTAGTCTACTGCACATTTCTCTTCATTCAAAAAGTCTTAAAAGTGAGAATTAGTTGATACACGAAACTAATACTTTTCTTTCACGATAATTTCTTCAATTCCTCAAAATAACACATCAATTTAACTCAAAACATAAATATTCTAAAGGTTATTTGCAACTACAAACGCCTAAAGTCTTTAAATATGCTTCGTAGATTTCTGTAGTATTTTACGTGCTCTCTTTTCCATTGCGTAAAATTGTTGACTATAATACATGACAACATACTTATGTTGAACTAATAGAACATTTCCTCACCTAAATCTGGCTTAATGGAAGTCTATTGTTTATTTTCACATTCGTTCAGTGAATGCTTTAAAATTAACTGCTCATAGAAATAGTCATCAATATAGACCGGGCATAATCACATCCAGAATTCTTTTTTTTAAATTTATTTAAGGTCGCATAAACATTAGGTCATTAGCGACACTATTGGTTTTAACGATATGGTAAATGTGAATAGACGAAATGATATGGTGATAGTAGGGGGGTGAAAGGACGAACACAAATTCAACCATGTCAGAAGCTGGACGCGAACCCGCGATCCCGCGATCCTTCGGTCCGACATCGCTACGACACTACTACCTTAGCGATCTCGGGCATCAGATCGGTCCAGAATTCATTGATGAACCGAATCTCTGAATTGAACTCGGACGCATTCAACCCTCCAACACTCCAACAGCCTCTTAATTTTCCATATCAAGTTATTTTGAACCGATCGCGCCTTGTAGTCCGTGAATCACAACTGTGTCCTAATTTTGTAATTTTTTCCATTACATTTCGCAACATTTTACAATAATTCTGACACAGTAGCAAAACTTTTTCACAAGTTTAGTGTAAGGGTCCGAGTGTAGAGACCAATAGGGATATAAGGTTCAGAATGTACCTCATCAAACAACCTTTCATGACGTCAATATATTAACAAAACTCAGTTAGAAGAAAATATTAACTATGCTTTCCCACTAATTCTCGCTCGACACTAGATGGCATGCATGTATCTCATCAAACAACTTTTCATGATGTCAATATATTAACAAAACTCAGTTTGATGAGAATAATGACTAGAAAAAAATATTAACTATGCTTTCCCACTAATTCTCGCTCGACACTAGATGGCACGCATCACTAAGTTAGTCCATTCCTATTACGGAGTGTAACAATTCTTGAATTTGATTGCTCTTTCTTCTTCCGCCACTTCCGTCATTTTCTTCTTCCCAACACTGTTCCACCATCTTCAATTCACATTCATCAGAGAAAACCATACGACACTACTATTTCCAGTGACTTCTTCTGCACACTGATGACTTTTCTTCTTGTTCTCTTGACTGATGAGCTCCTTTTGCCTCATCTCTTTACATCTCTTCGCAGTACTCAAAGTTAGTAGCTTGAACTCATCAAGTAAGAGAACTGCAGATAAGTTTTTTTATGGCGTTTCTCAAGACTCTTCTGTTAATTACGTTTCGCCGGTCGTTTCGTAGAATTCTCTGGTAATTGTAACTACAAATACACTTCCATTGGGTACGCCAGGAAATGCCATTGCTTGCCATGATTGCTTAAATCTGTGCCTTTTTATTTCACCCTACATCCCGACGAACTAATGGCTGAGTAATATGGTACTTTCATAACATTACGTCCAGCTGCACACAGTTACTTCGTTACAGTCAATTCAACGAATGATTGGGAGCCTTTAAGAAATGCCAATAAGAAGATTGGAAATGGTCGACGGTGGTCTGTGTAGCTGTATCCAGAACGATAACACATTAAGCTTTTCCAAACGATATCCATACAACACTAACCCCCTTCATTCATAACGACGCAAACAACTCGTTTTTACTGCACATCTTACTAAAGATACTTGCTAAATTGCTCAATCGTTTCATGTTGCAGCGTAAACTATCATAGATAACTTCGAATTGGAAGAGAGAAATTTAATGTCTGATGTCTCATTTTCACCAAAACATTAAATTGAGGCAAAAAAATTAGGCAAAATAAAGTTGAATGCTTGTATGGAAAAAAGTGCAAAAAAATGCAACACAAATACATTCGAAGTGGTTATTCCATGTTATTGTTACCAGACAGACTCGTTTGAGCATTCTAAAAGGGGAAAAATAAGGGAGCAGCCCCTACATTCAGTAGCTGTTCTTATTTTACCTTTCCATGTAGTGTATCCACGCATGTAGTTTATCCAAATCAATTAAAGCTTTCAAAAGGAAAAGACAGTTTTCGATTGAATTTCAATTTGATACTCTAAACAATCTCCTCAACAGAGGCCACATTCAAACACGCACACAGGAGTATTTGAGCATCCCTAGTGGCCGAAATTGTTTTTATTAGTTTTGCCCCATTTATAGAAATTTCTGAACAAATTTTCAAAATTTTCATTGAGATCAAAAATAAATTTTAAAATTGGAATTATGAAAATTCTGTAATTTTATTGTAAATTAATCGACGTTCAAATATACTTGTACAGATACACTTGTTTGATGTGACATGTCTCTTAACTTCATAAAAACGGCAACTCCATTATTTTCATCAAAATGTGAGCGCTAGTGGTCCGTAAATTCTCTGGCGTTTATATAAAACGAAGTTTTATATAAACGCCAGTTTATATAAAATGAAGTTTTATATAAAAGTTCTGGCGTACATCGACTGTACCACGCGGTCAATTTATCCTAAGCCGCTTACGTTCCCAAACTAAAGGTGCTAAACAGAATGTAATTTATCGCCTGTAATTTTAGGCAAAATTACACGAAAAGTACTTCAATTTTCGGAAAATTGTACATGGCTTCATTTCAAAATCTATCTTTAAGGAACAGATTTCATTAAGAGAAAAAAATCTACATCTTTTTCACAAAATCTGTTGTTTTTTTTAACGAACACGAGACCAGCACCATTCTCATAAACGTCTTTCTCACTATCCAACTACAAAATTTAATAAAAACGATGGGGCCATTTTTTAAAAAAAAACTCAAAATGTTCCAGGGCTTCATGTAAAGTAACCCCAAAATTAAAATATCGGTTTCAAATTAAAGGAGCCGCGACATCAGCTAGATCGATTAAGAAATATCAATTTTGGAGAAAATCGGCTGAACGGTTAAGCCACTAGCATAGACGGACATACAGACATTTTGTAGTCGTTCGATTTTTCGCTATCAAGGACCCATAAAACATGGATTTTGGCTACATCACGTGTTAGAGGATTTTTTTCTAAATTTATCAACTGGTTTTATCCCATTTTTCCTTACCATGGTCCTGAATTAGTTTTTCTGCCAAAAATTCGCTGCTTTACGCTGCGCAGCATCTCTACTCCGTAGTGAGAAAAGACACATTATTCCATGGTCTGTTTATGATCGATTATAATTGATCCACTTCTGTCAATTTTCAAAGAAACATTTGCATATACATTTAGAGCACTGCCGAAGTTAAAAACCACTGTTAAAATGTTTACGTAAAAAAACAATCTTGGAATCTCCTTTCACAAGCATCTTCTTATCCCGCTCTTTTAACATGCACAATTCTGAAGATTCTGCAATATTCACCTGTGTTGGAGGTTCTTGACTGGTGCGAGAAAATCTAGCTCGGTACTTATGAATGCAAATTTAACCAAAATGTTTACTCTTTCTTAAATGTTTACTCCTTCCGCCAGTTGTACAGAACGGGATGCAATCGGGTTATGCCTTCTCAGGTAAACGAAAAGTGCAAGGGTATTAGCTGGGAAGCGGAAGTTAGGGAAAACCGACCGCGGGATGCAGTCGGGAAATTCCCAACGTACTTCTAGCATATACAAAACTAGCGGAACCCGGCAGACGTTGTTCTGCCCTTCATCTCCATCCTTCCCCTTCAATCTCTCTTTCTCTCTGTCTCTCCGTTTCTCTCTGTCCCTGTCTCAGTCTGATTGTTTCTGTGTGGCTGTCTCTACCTCTCTCTGTCCCTCTCAGTCACATTTAGTTGTAGATTCTGCACGTTTCTGAGCAGGTGAGGTAATAACGAGAAGCGCCGGACTAGCAAAATGTAATAGAACGTTCATGAAGGTCTCATCCTGTAGATTACGGCGTGAGGAACGTTTCTTGAGGACTTCGACCTCACAATTTTAGTTTCTAATGCCCTAGAATTCTTAGTTTAGGTGTTATTTAATGATATAGATTCAAAATGCTGCCGAGTGTTGCAGGTTGCATTTGACGTGAATATTTAGTTTTGTTCTACACGCCATGTAGTGGAGTTACAACAGAATTAACAACACATGAACCTTCTGTGTGGAGGAAAAAAAAACACGTAGAAGTGCCAACTTTCGTAGACATCGGTCGCACGGCGTTGGAGTTTACCTCTTATATACATACCAACATCCATTTATATATGTAATGTAATTTTTATCAAATTGTAAATTTGTATTAATTATATTAATCAATATTTCTAATTGATTTTCGTTTTGGCAATATGTGTTTTGGCACTATTGTTAATTAAATTGAGAAATTTACATGTATTTAATTGAATAAAACATAATGTTGAAACTTTTTAATTTAATTGGTTTTCACGTAAATTAATGTTTGATTTGGTATCAGTTAAATTTATTTAATTCCCGAATGGTTTATAATGTCCTAAAATGTGTGCACCCTCATTGCTGATCGTTCAACATGTACGTACACTATTATCTTCTCTTGAATGACAGTTTACCACGAAACAATACTCCATGTCCCTACCAAATACCACATTACTTGCCCTGAACAAACTGAGGCAGTGACCCGCTGAGAGAGAAACCTAGAAAGGGAAATCTCTGCAGCTGATGTGTTGGTGGGCAACGATCTCACGTTCCAGCGCTAGAGGAACGTAGTCGCCTCACAAGAAGTAGTATGCACTACACTGACGGGAACGTTAAATAATTAAACATGGAATAATCCCTAAACGTCTTGCATGCCTACGGCCAGATCGTTCCCTGGCGCGGGAGCAGCAGCATCAGCAGCCGTGCGGAGCAGCGCTGAATACCCAGGGCTGACCCCGTTCCACCCACCTGCTCTCCGGATGTGGCGGGGCGCGGCGCGGCGAGTCGGGACGGGCCGGGACGTTCCGGGGCGAGGCGAGCCGAGCTTCCGAACGGCGTCCGCGACCTCGCAGCAGCGTCTGCGCCTAGCGGGCGGCGGGCGCGCGCATAAGAGCGGGGCGCGCGACTTAGTCACGGCGAAGGGGAGGGGGTCAAAACACCACGCTCGTACACTCATCGGCGGCGGCGCGGGTATCGCGAGCGTTCGCGCGCGCGCGAATGCCGCCCACGCCTCCCGCCCCCGCCCCCTCCCCGCTCCGCTCCACCCGCCCCACCCAGCGTCCGTTCCCGCGTCCGCGTGCGCTTCCGGGCGCGGCTTCAAAGCGCCGCGGCGTGCCGCAGGGGTTTGATTCACGCACCCTGCAGGCTGATAACTCCGCCGTCGAAAGATGCGTCGTCATATCTAGGAGCTCGTTTGTTGTTTTCTAGTTTGCCAAGAAGAGTACTACTGTTTCTCATTATTCTTCATTGTGGAAAGTAGTAGTCATTCATACTTGATTCACGAGTTCCGCTGTCTGATAAGCTACAGTGGAAGATTCGCGGGCATTACAAACAGCTCGTTTTCTGGTGCTTAAGAAAAATGTATAGTTGTATCTATCCCTATTCTCCTCTATCACCTCGTTTGTTCTTTTCTGGTTTGCCAAGAAGTGTACTACTAGTTCTCATTCTTCTTCGTTGTGGAAAGAAGTTGCTACCTGTACTTGATTCACGCGTTTCGCTGTTTGATAAGCGATGGTGAAAGACGCGCAGGCATTATTAAGAAAGAGCTTGTTTCCTTGCACTTAAAAAAGCGTACTATTGGTACTTCAGATTCACATTCTCCTTTTTGGAACGGAATTTTGGTGGACACCCAACTTCGATGCACGCGCCCTACAGTCTGATATTGCCTCCGTCAAAGATGCATAATCTAGGAACTCGTTTGTTGTTTTCTGGTATGCCAAGAAGTGTACTACTGGTATTATTGGTCTCCGTCATCTATTCTTCTTTACGGTAGAAAGTAATGGTCATCCAGATTTGATTCTCGTACGGCATGCAATAAAATGTGCTAATGGTACAACTGATTCTAATTCTTCTAATAGCAATTGGGGTACTCATTTTGATTCATTCACGCGCCCAAGATTCGAAAACTGTGATAGACGCGCAACTGAAGATAGGAACATTTTTTTCTGGTCTGCCAAGAAGTGTATTCCTGATATTATTGGTCACCATCATCTATTCTACTTCACTGTGGAAAGAAGTAATCAAGATTTGATTTTGGCAGTCCGTGAGTTGATAAAGCTGCAATGAAAGATGAGCAGTTATAAAGTTATAACAAAAAGCTTTTTGTTTTTTGAATGCAAAGAAGTTTCCGGGTAGTAGCCTACATTCTCCTTCCGTAAAAAAAAGAGGTAGTCATCCGAATTTCATTCACGAGTCTCACTCGCCTGTGAGCCAACGGTTTGATACATGACAAAAGAAGAGGTAGTATCATAATAGTGAGCTGAGTTTTGCCTAGTCCGCATTTTACCCTCCCGGATGAAAGCCGGGGATTCGAACGAACGGTTTTTTGTTAATGTTTTGAGTAGATTTGATTATTAAGTTGAGTAAGAGTGATTATTAAGTTAATAGTGTTAACAGAACAAGTGAAGTACGTTTAATAGCGTAGTAAACGATTTTAATAGATAAGTAATCAAGGTTTAAAATATTGTTCCCAAAATGTGTACTTCAGTATTATTCATCATGAGCTAACTACTGGCTTCACCATTGGAGATTCGAAATATTGTACTTGTCTTGAATATAGGTTTGATATCTTGCTGGGAAAGAAGAGCAGTCATAAGCACAATGAAGCATGTATGAAGTTCCCATAATGCAAAAAAAGAAAATGCATCTGCAAGTCTTCATGAATGTTTAGTTAATGCTGTAATCATCCCAGTTTTCATTACATAAGTTGTGAATTTCATAGAACGTACATAGACATTACACTACTTGTGCACACCAAGACCTTTGTTTAATTACAACTACAACATAATCTTGATATAATTCAAATTTTCAAACTTGGAATTAAGCAACGAAAAGCTATTATGGAGTCCCTTTTGAATCTTGAAATGGTAGCAGTGAAAACGGAATTGTGGATTTCGTTCTTCGCACTTGTGTAATCGCACTTGTGTAAGAGAGAACAAGAAGGAATTGAGAAGTGTGTAATCATGTTCAGACAGCTCTGGTCCGCAAAAGGGAGCCATACACTAACACAAGATGAGACCTCGTGAGCGAACAAGTCTGTAAGTATCAATGAAAAATATCAAACATTTTCACTGGTTATCATCTTCCTGTCCATTTTAGATTTTTAACACAACCTGACATTGGACCCTTCGCATCCACAGAAAAACAATACACGACCCCATATATGTTTCCAACTTGGTGTAGATGGTGCCAGGAAGGAAAAAGAAAAAATATTAACGAAAAGGCAGAAAAGGCCACAAATAAGGAAGAAAAAGGGCACAAATAAGGTAAAATGCCAAAAAAAACAGGTATCAGAAGCTAAAATAGGCAAAAAAAGGCAAAACGAAAATCTACTAAAACAACAACAGAAGTACAATTAAGTGATTTCTATTGTTAAAAGTCATCAAATCGTAATAATAATAATTATTATTATTTTGCCAAACTTCCGGGCTCTACTCATTACCATTACTCTGTGGAACAATGAAGACCTTAATGCACAGAAACTAGTTATTATTTCACGGGGTGCACCGTGAACGGGAGCTACAAACTGAACTCCAGCGTTTCGTAAACTCCTGGGACGGACCAACCGCTTCCTACATCCCTTCGATAGAATGACCTTCATTCTCGCCGGCTGCCGGCTGGCGATTGCCACGAAGGGGAGACCAGCTACCATTCCCCGATGAGGCAGTCTGCGGAGTGCTGACCGCACCCAGGCTAGGCGGAGTCTGGAGTAACAGACTCATATGTTTTTTTAAAATTCATGTATTTGAAGTCCCAGAACACTTGCAAATTAATCTATTGGCCCACCCTCGATGTGGACCGAAATTACTATGAACCTACATAAATGTTGCTTCATTATCTGCACATGGTTTTAAGCCCAGTGGAGGATGACGTTATTCAAATAATCGTTTTCATGTTCACGCAGTAGTAAGTCGATTTCTTCACTTACGGCACAATAAGTGGTTCTAGTCAAAATCTGTAAGTGATATCCTTTTGCAAATAGTTTTTATTACACAGAAGCAAATATTTCTTACCAAAAACGTTGTTGCTATCTGTGCACATATTTCAATTGAGTACAGTACATGAATTAAAGAAAAGATCTCGGAGCTCAAGAAAACATGCATATATTACATTTCTTCCCTTACTACCCCCGACAGTTTTAAACGTTTTTTATCGTTAAATAATAAATAAGTAAATAATAATTTGTTGGGACTCACAGTCGTTGACGGTAAATTTTGATCTCCGTATTTATGAGCAAGGAACGCCATAACAACGGTCTCATAAATACGATTTACATTAGTTAAGGCGAGACCCGCTAAGCGAATAAGGGATCAGACCTGCGTACCCGTGCGAGAACTCTCGCATGTTAAACCCCACCCTTTCCCTACCCATTTGTCTATCCTTTCCATAAAGGAGAGGGAAGGAGAGGAACTGCTAATGTACTTACAGAATATCAAACAAAATAACAATTTAATTGATGCAATTGATGTTGGAAACAAATTTTCAATTAACGTTTATTGAGCATTATAGACATACGTAAAAACGTAAAGGTAAAGGTATCCCCTGTGCAGTGCAAGGCACAGTTTTTATCTTTTCGTGATAGTCGCAAAATATTAGCTTTTTACTTTTGAGAAAGCTACGTATCTGAACCCGCTAACTTGAAAATTTCATCGAATGATAACGAAAATATTGGTACACGTAAAACACAAACACTGTCTTCACTCTTCACTGAGCAACCACATCCCTCCACAATTAAGTACACAGCATTTACAGCCCACAGCAAAACATTAATTGAATGGTTTCGAGACTACACGCATGAGACACATCTTCATAGGTATCAAGTAACTATAATAATACTTCTAGTTGTTGCTGGAGAGCAAATCTTGAATTAATGATTGTGCAAATAAACCGAATCAGACTGCACAAACCACGGTGTATACAGAAAGCGTAAATATAAGGTTCAGGAATCTAAGCCTTCTAAGCGTGTCGTCACAAAAATGGCTACCAGCATCAAGGGCTGAAATATTGAGGTGGCCTTGATAGTATTGAAGCGGGGAAACGAAAATTGAATTGAATGTCAAGAAATATCTCATCTTATAGATTATAAAGCAAAAAACGTTTCTTTGAGGCCTTTGGCCTCAAAATTTTAGTTTTTAAGGCCCTAAAACGCTTTGTTTAGGAGTGATTTGACGAAAACTTTGGCAAGTGTTGCGGGTTGCATTTAACTTGAATATTTTGATGCGTTTTGTTTAACAAATCCTTCATATTTTTAAAGTCAAAGTGCAATTCGTCAAGTCTCCGTGAAATTCTCTTTCTTTAGAGACCTCATTTATAAAGATTTGTTGGGTGTGAGAGCCGCAACGGAAAGGTATACTACTGAAATAATACAGGAGACGATTAAGTCGGGGATTGTCAAAGGATTTAATTTTTCCTGCCATTTAGCCAGGATTCCTTTACAGGTTGCTAACTACAAGGACACTGTGCATTTTTCGCCTTTTGAATTCGATTCCCAGCCTTCAGCCTGGATCTAGTGCGCGAGGGTTTAGAGGCAAGTACGCTAACCATTCATCTAGCAGGTGAGCTAGTGATAAAATACACTTCATGAAACTGAAAAATATTGTAAATATAATGGCAATTAGGATAATGAAACTCAAGCAGAATATTGATATAACATTTGTATTTCGTGTAAAGTCGTTTTTTCTATATTTTTCATTTAAAGCAAAGGTATGTTCATTAAATAAAGGAATGGTAAAGAACTCAAATGAAAAGACGAAATTCTAAGTTGAATAAACTTTACAATTAATATTATTTATTTTTATGGGCCCGTTAACTGCTATGGTCATTAGTTGTGTTTATTTTTATTACGGGAGGTGGCGGTGTTCTTTCCCCGACAGATGGCGAGAACTGGCACCAACCTACTCGTCAACTGGCGGGGTTTTCCCCAACAAGATATCTGCCGAGCGGGGCACTGCCCAAAACGAGACTTGCTCTAGGCTCCTGATATGTGTGTTAGTGTAGTGTGTAAGTTTGAATGAGTGAAGGTAAAGGGACAGGTTAAGCGGTCCATGGTCTCTTTTGTTAGGGTACTGCTCCGGCGTTCGCATGGTATAGATCGAAGAACCCACGGAAAACTCCCGATCGGTGCCGCGGGCCGGTAGAATTCTCCTCCAGACAGCGTTTGAATTCGACCTGCTAGCTACCTTGTTAGTGCAACCTTCGGGACTCGAACCCTAGGACCTCCCAGTCAGAGGCACTGCAGTAACATCAGTTGATGTCCTCAGCCACCTCAACTGATTGAGTTTTTAAGGTATAGAAAAGTGGTATTGGGTATTCCATAGATGACGTAGATAAGCACACATTGTGTTTGAACTTGAGTGGTTTCTTCTTCTTTCGCCGCTGGCGTATTTAGGGAACGTCAGTGGCACGAAGGGTCTCCGTTTAGTCTGTTACTCAATCAGACGACCCGGAAACAGGGTAGAACTGCCGCATATTTCGCGATGAAAAGTAGCGTAAGAGCGCCTGCTCAAATAAAGCTGAACATACCTACGAATTCGTGGTCAGATTTTCGAAACGATTCTAACAAAGTAAAATCTTTTGGAAAAACAATGTTCATTAAAATAGACTGCAGCAAAAGTTTTGGCAACCAATCAAGAACTTGATTTGTGTGCGCCTCTACGTCATCCATCAAATGCTCAAAACAGCATTTCGATACCTTACGGTTCAAAATATATTTAGAGATGCTAATAGTAATTTATTGAGTATTTCGTGTTTCGTTGTGCGTCAATTGGATGGTCATTAAATTCGTGTTTTATCGCCGGAGGTGGTGTTGCTCTTACTCCACTGGATTGCGAGATGGCCGACCTATATGGCGGGGTTAGCAACGTTTTCCCCATCCAGTTCTCTCGCACCAGGACACTGCCCCAGTCGGGTCAAACTCTAAGCTCACGACATGGGTGATAGTGTAGTGCATGTGAGTCTGTAGCGCAAGAGGATAGGACAAGAAGAGGAAGAAAACAACACGCTCGGTCCGTGGCCGTTTTTTTTTAAGGTTACTGATTCGGCATTCGTCTGGTATTCACGGGGAAAAAATTCGGGAAAACTACCAATTGGAGGCACCGGCTGCTAGAATAGAATAGTTCTAGAGAGCGGGTGAATTCGACAGTGTCCCATATCTTGCCAACGTCGGGACGCAAACCCTAGGACCTCCCAGTCAGAGAGTGCAGTGACGTCAATTGATATCCCGATCTACTTCAGCCAGTGCTAGTTGTTATTGAAACACACAGCACTGAGGACCTACCTGGTAGCGTTGACCCGTTTAACACAAATTGACATCAGATATCTAAAACGCTTATGTTCCTCTTCACATAGCACTACGACCCATCCCAAAACTTCACATTACGGTAATGTCATTCCCTTGTAATCTTATCCTAGGGGTAAGCAACCCGTCATTCATTTCGCGGGAGAGCGTTGCTCGTAAATTACCTCTGACGCCGAATTGACAGCAGCTGGCTGGTGTTTCCAAATAGTCATCCAACTAGGAAGCCCGTCGCCCACTGACGGCAGCGACGTCCTTTAATTTCGGTGATCTGATGTGAAGGCACGCGGCGCTTTCAACACGCGGCCAGCAATGAGAAACTAAGATGAGCTCTGAGAAACGGACACTAGTCCTCTGTTAAGAAAGTCTCGAATATTTCACATTTCCGACTGCTGTCTAAATCTTACTTCGTGGCATCGCAACACTTTTTCTGGATTTCTTTCTTTCTTTGTTGTTTTTTTTCTCGTGACTTCCATCGTTTCACTTATCGTCGGTGAATACATAAGTGTCACATCTAAAATTGACATTTAGAAGAAGAATGGTTTTAATGTGAGTCTAGCTGCATATTTCACTTAAAAAAAAAGTATTTTTACTCTATTTAGCGGCTGTCTTGTGAAACTGTATTTATTAATCTTTTCTTTATTAATTTCAGTCTTAATTTACATTTATTATTTCGTTCTAGTAAAACAATACAATCTTCTAAATATATTTATTTCACTTAACTCCAAATTGACTATTCTTGAAGTGTAGCACTTTTCTTGCGCATCCGCGATTTGTAATGTTTCTGTCCTTTCCTCTCAAACTAATTATCTCTTTTGGGGCCTTTTTGTTTGTTGTTATTGTTTTAAGTTGCAACAGTATCCCAGAAAAAAACGACTTGTGTTCCAGATTGAAACAGCTGAAATTTACGATTCTCATTATTGTTCAAGCATTCAACGGCATGAGAACTGAACTGTTAGTCCGTTCAGCAATTGAATAAGTACAGAGTGAGCGATACACAATATGCACTACTAGTGCAACTGTGCGAACATTTGACACCTTTTCAATCTTTGTTTTTAAAAGAGAAAATAGCTTTCCCCTGAAATCCAACTTCGAACAGCAAGCCCCTGAATTGTCCCTTACGACATTGTCGTCTACATGCCTTATGACATGTAGGTGAGTAAACATTCTAATGTTGCGGAGCATTTATTTACAACCAGAAAAACTTGTGATATTAAATTGCAAACAACTTGATTCTTTTTTTTATTTGAAAATGTAAATACAGCTTTATGTACACTCCCCCCTCCAAAAAAATATAAATATCTTAATTATCCGCGGAACGGCACAACTAAATCTTATTATTGATATATTTACTCATTTTTAGCTCAAAGCCTAATTTGATAGAGAAATGAGGGACATTTACTTCCATCCATCCGTCCGTCCATCCAGCGATCCATTCAGACATTTCGATTTTC
>JAHLJT010008979.1:0-18581 GCA_031308135.1 Acheta domesticus
ACGAAGACGAAGACGAAGACAAGAAAGGCGAAGACGAAACCGCGAAGACGAAAGACGAAGACGAAGACGAAGACGAAAGACGAAACGAAAGACGAAGACGAAGACGAGACGAAGACGAAAGGACGAAAGACGAAGACGAAAAGACGAAGACGACAGATGAAGCCGAAAGACGAAGACGAAAGACGAAGACGAAAGACGAAGACGAAGACGAAGACGAAGACGAAGACGAAGACAAAAAGACGAAGACGAAGACGAAAGACGAAGACGAAAGGCGAAGACGCAAGACGAAGACGAAAGACGAATGCGAAGACGAAGACGAAAGACGAAGACGAAAGACGAAGACGAAAGACGAAGTCGAAAGACGAAGACGAAAGACGAAGACAGAAAGACGAAAGACGAAAGAGAAGCCGAAGACGAAAGCCGAAGACGGAAGACGAAGACGAAAGACGAAGACGAAGACGAAGACGAAAGACGAAGACGAAAGACGAAGACGAAAGACGAAGTCGAAGGACGAAGACGAAAGACGATGACGAAGACGAAGACGAAAGACGAAGACGAAAGACGGAGACGCAAGGCGACAGACGAAGACGAACTCGAAAGACGAAGTCGAAAGACGAAGACGAAAGACGAAGACGAAAGACGAAGACGAAAGGCGAAGACGAAAGACGAAGACGAAAGACGGAGACGAAAGACGAAGACGAAAGACGAAGACGAAAGACGAAGACGAAAGACGAAGACGAAGACGAAGACGAAAGACGAAGACGAAAGACGAAGACGAAAGACGAAGACGAAAGACGAAGACGAAAGACGAAGACGAAAGACCGAAGGACGAAAGACGAAGACGAAAGACGAAGACGAAGACGAAGACGAAAGACGAAGACGAAAGACGAAGACGAAAGACGAAGACGAAAGACGAAGCCGAAAGACGAAGACGAAAGACGAAGACGAAAGACGAAGACGAAAGACGAAGACGAAAGACGAAGACGAAAGACGAAGACGAAAGACGAAGACGAAAGACGAAGACGAAAGACGAAGACGAAGACGAAGACGAAAGACGAAGACGAAAGACGAAGACGAAAGACGAAGACCAAGACGAAGACGAAAGACGAAGAAGAAGACGAAGACGAAAGACGAGACGAAAGACGATGACGAAGACGATGACGAAAGACGAGACGAAAGACGAAGACGAAAGACGAAGACGAAAGACGAAGACGAAAGACGAAGACGAAGACGAAGACGAAGACGAAAGACGAAGACGAAAGAGACGAAGACGAAAGACGAAGACGAAAGACGAAGACGAAAGACGAAGACGAAAGACGAAGACGAAAGACGAAGACGAAAGGACGAAGACGAAAGACGAAGACGAAAGACGAAGACGAAAGACGAAGTACGAAAGAAGAAGACGAAGACGAAGACGATTGAACGAATACGAAAGACGAAGACGAAAAACGAAGACAAAGACAGACGAAGAACGAAGACGAAGACGAAAGACGAAGACGAAGACGAAGACGACAGACAAGACGAAGACGAATGACGAAGACGAAGACGCAAGACGAAGACGCAAGACGAAGACGAAAGACGAAGACGAAAAGACGAAGACGAAGACGAAAGACGAAGACGAAGACGAAGACGAAAGACGAAGACGAAGACGAAAGACGAAGACGAAAGACCAAGACGAAAGACGAAGACGAAAGACGAAGACAATAGAAGAAAGACGAAGACGAAAGACGAAAGACGATGACGAATGACGAAGACGGGAGACGAAGATGAGAGACGAAGACGTGAGACGAAGACGAAGACGAAAGACGATGACGAAGACGAAGACGAAGGGACGAAGACGAAAGAAGAAGACGAAAGACGAAGACGATTGACGAAGACGAAAGACGAAGACGAAAAACGATTACGAAAGGCGAAGACGAAAAGGACGAGTCAAAAGACGAAGACGAAGACGAAGACGAGAGACGAAGAGACGAAAGACGAAGACGAAAGACGAGGACGAAAGACGAAGACGAAAGACGAAGACGAAGACGAAGACGAAAGACGAAACGAAGGCGAAGACGAAAGACGAAGACGAAGACGAAAGACGAAGACGAAAGACGAAGACGAAGGACGAAGACGAAAGACGAAGACGAAAGACGAAGACGAAAGACGAAGACGAAAGACGAAGACGAAGACGAAAGACGAAGACGAAAACGAAGAGACGAAAGACGAAGACGAAAGACGAAGACGAAAGACGAAGACGAAAGACGAAGACGAAAGACGAAGACGAAAGACGAAGACGAAAGACGAAGACGAAAGACGAAGACGAAAGACGAAGACGAAAGACGAAGACGAAAGACGACGAAGACGAAAGACGAAGACGAAGACGAAGACGAAGGCGAAGACGAAAGACGAAGACGAAGACGAAAGACGAAGACGAAAGACGAAGACGAAAGACGAAGACGAAAAACGAAGACGAAAGACGAAAGACGAAGACGAAAGACGAAGACGAAAGACGAAAGACGAAAGACGAAGACGAAAGACGAAGACGAAGACGAAGACGAAAGACGAAGACGAAAGACGAAGACGAAAGACGAAGACGAAAGGCAAGACGAAAAGACGAAGACGAAAGACGAAGGACGAAAGGCGAAGACGAAAGACGAAGACGAAAGACGAAGACGAAAGACGAAGACGAAAGACGAAGACGAAAGACAAGACGATAGACGAAAATGAAAGACGCAGACGAACGACGGAGACGAAAGACGAAGACGAAATACGAAGTCGAAAAGACGAAGACGAAAGAACGAAGACGAAGACGAAAGACGAAGACGAAGACGAAGACGAAAGACGAAGACGAAGACGAAAGACGAAGACGAAAGACGAAGACGAAGACGAAGACGAAGACGAAAGACGAAGACGAAAGACGAAGACTAAGACGAAAGACGAAGACGAAAGACGAAGACGAAAGAACGAAAGACGAAGACAAAAAGACGAAGACGAAAGACGAAGAGAATAGACTGAAAGACGAAGACGAAAGACGAAAGACGAAGACGAATAGACGAAGACGGAGACGAAGATGAGAGACGAAGACGTGAGACGAAAGACGAAGACGAAAGACGAAGACGAAAGACAAGACGAAAGACGAAGACAAAGACGAAGACGAAGACGAAGACGAAAGACGAAGACGAAAGACGAAGACGAAAGAACGAAGACGAAAGACGAAGACGAAAGACGAAGACGAAAGACGAGACGAAAGACGAAGACGAGAGACGAAGACGAAAGACGAAGACGAAAGACGAAGACGAAAGACGAAGACGAAGACGAAAGACGAAGACGAAAGACGAAGACGAAAGACGAAGACGAAAGACGAAGACGAAGACGAAGACGAAAGACGAAAGACGAAGACGAAAGACGAAGACGAAAGACGAAGACGAAAGACGAAGACGAAAGACGAATGACGAAAGACGAAGACGAAAGGCGAAGACGAAAGACGAAGACGAAAGACGAAGACGAAGGACGAATGACGAAAGACCGAAGACGAAAACGAAGGACGAAAGACGAAGACGAAGTCGAAGGACGAAGACGAAGGACGAAAGACGAAGACGAAAGACCGAAGACGAAAGACGAAGACGAAAGAGGAAGACGAAGACGAAAGACGAAGACGAAAGACGATGACGAAAGGACGAAGACGAAGGACGAAGACGAAAGACGAAGACGAAAAGTCGTAGACGAAGACGAAAGACGAAGTCGAAAGACGAAGACGATAGACGTAGAAAGAGAGTCGAAGACGAGAGACGAAGATGAGAGACGAAGGACGAGAGACGAAGGCGAAAGACGAAGACGAAAGACGAGGACGAAAGACGAAGACGAAAGACGAAGACGAAAGACAAAGACGAAAGACGAAAACGAAAGATGAAAGACGAAGAGCGAAAGACGAAGACGAAGACGAAAGACGAAGACGAAAGACGAAGACGATTGACGAAGACGAAAGACGAAGACGAAGACGAAAAACGAAGACGAAAAAACGAAGACGAAAGACGAAGACGAAAGACGAAAGCCGAAAGACGAAGTCGAAAGACGAAGACGAGAGACGAAGACGGGGGACGTAGAAGAGAATCGAAGACGAGAGACGAAGATGAGAGACGAAGACGAGAGACGAAGGCGAAAGACGAGGACGAAAGACGAAGACGAAACGAAGACGAAAGACTAAAGACGAAGACGAAAGACGAAGGCGTAAGAAGAAGACGAAAGACGAAAACGAAAGACGAAGACGAAAGACGAAGACGAAGACGAAGTCGAAGTCGAAGACGAAAGACGAAGACGAGAGACGGAGACGTAAGACGAATGACGAAAGACGAAGACGAATGTCGAAGACGAAAGACGAAGACGAAAGACGAAGACGAATGACGAAGACGAAAGACGAAGACGAATGACGAAGACTAAAGACGAAGGCGAATGACGAAGGCGAAATTCGAAGACGAAAGGCGAAGACGAAGACGAAAGACGAAGACGAAAGACGAAGACGAAAGACGAAAATGAAAGACGAAGGCGAGGACGAAAGACGAAGACGATTGACGACGACTAAGGACGAAACGAAGACGAAAAACGAAGACGAATGACGAAAAACGAAAACTAACGACGACACCGAATGACGAAAAACGCAAGACGTAGACGAAAGACAAAGACGATAGACGAACCCGAATGACAAAGACGAAAGGTGAAGTCCAAAGACGAAGACGATAGATGATGACGAATGTCGAAGGTGAAAGACGAAGACAAAGGCGAAGACGAAAGACGAAGACGAAAGACGAAAGGCGAAGACTAAAGACGAAGACGAAAGGCGAAAGACAAAGACGAAAGACGAAGACAAAAGACGGAGACGAAAAGCAAAGACGAAAACCAAAGACGAAGACGAATGACGAAAAACGAAGACGAAAGCCGATGACGACAGACGAAGACGAATGACGAACACGAAAGACGGAAGACGGAAGACGAAAGACGAAGACGAAAGACGAAGACGAAAAATAGGAAGGAAATACGATGGTGAAAACGAAGACAATAGACGAGTGGAAGGACGAATACTGAGGCGTGAGGTAAAGCCGAAGGGCGATAAGACGTGGACGAATGATGGAGATGAATGATTGAGGCGAAAGACGAAGGCAAGACGAAGACGAAAAGGCGCAATGACGGAGAATGAAAATGAAAACTGAGTCGTTGGACGATGTCTGAAAAGTATTACGAAAAGCGAAGATGTGGTTCGAAGATGAAGATGAATGACGAAGGCTGTACGAAGAAGAAAGTCTTTGACCTAGATTATTGAGAGGAATTTATTAATTGCAATTAATTGTGGAAATTGTTCTGTTTTCCAATTAGCTAATATGAGTGTCGTTGACTATTAAGTAGCGTTAACATTTATGGTAACGAATTTTTTAAATGAGATTTATGGTTACGCGGATAAGAGATGTAACAAGTTTTCAAACACCGTGTGTAAAGGAGGCGTTATTTGACAGAAATGATGTTACGAGTTGTGGGAAAAAGTGAAGGACAAGGGAGGATGAAGACGATGGGCCAAGACATGGCTTGATGACTGAATGCGGAACCAATAAACCAAATATTCTACAATTTTATGAATGAATACTAAGATTTGGTCGAATTTTTAACGAGGATCTATGTAATGTTGAACGCGAAATGGAACATATAGGGAGAGAATAAGCGAAAAAGTTTAATTCAAATTCTATGATGCCTTATTTTTGCGTGGCGAGACTAAGGTTATGAGGCCTGCTGTTCCGTTTGAACACGCGAGTTTCGCTGCACTCCTTTACGGCGAAAGAAGAAATTACTAGAGCGACGAAACCGGCGATTTGAATTTAGGACAGAGGCTTCTTTTGGGCTTAAGTATATTTTATATGCAGTAAATCTAATACCTGAGACAGCCAGGTTTAGTTCTCCTTTGAAGAAGTGCTCATGAAGGCTATTTTTTTTGTCCTTAAAAAATTCCATGTCTTTGACAGGTATGAACCCGCGAACTAGGCGATGATAGCTCCATACGCTACCCGTTATGGCATCGAAACCACGACATATGCACAAAATATAATTATTATACATAGACATACAGAAAAAATATTAACACAAAGTTGGTATGAAAGTGAATGAGAAATGCAAAAGCGGTTAATGTAAGCGAAGCATGAATTGATGCCACAAAATGAAAATGAAAATTAAATGGAAGAGTGAAAACGATATGTTTAGAAGCTGAACGAAACCTTATGATGAATGCGATTGAGGAAGCTGAGTGATAAAGACGATGAACGAAGTTAAAGAATGAAGCTGAGAGGCGGTAGGCCAGTGACAAGAACTATTTTCGAAGTCGTAAGACAAAAATGATGGGCGAAGGCGGGAGACGGGTACAGCGAATGCGATGACGCCGAATTGAAAGACGAATTGCGAACACGAAAGAAATAAGATAAAATAAGTCGATGTCGAATGACGTACCGGGAAAGGTGACTCACGGCATCAACTGATGTCACTGCAGTGCCTCTGCTCGGGAAGTCCTAGGGCCTATGTTCTAGGTGACAGAATTTTCGACACGAGCTTGATATTATAATTTAGTCGCTGACTGGAGAAGAAATATAGCCTCTTCTGATCGGTCGTTTTCTGTGATTTCTCCGATCAATACCAGGCGAATGCTGGGGCAGTATCCTAGTAACCGGGTAATGGACTGCGTACGATCATTCTTTCTTCTTCCTTGTCCTATCCTCATCTGCTACATGCACCACACTTGCCGGGAGCGCGGAGCTTGTCCCAGTTGAGGTGGTGCCCCGCTGATGGGAGATATGTGGTTGGGGAAAGCCCTGCAACCCGACAGATAGGTCGGCGCCGGTTCTCACCATCCAGCGGTGGAAGATCATTTCCATCCTCCTGAGGAAAAATATACTCAGGGGTCTAATGGCTTTGGGAGTTGACGCTCCCGAAATCACTAATCAATCAATTAATCAATGAATGACAAACCAAATGAAGGGTAATTAAAAGGGCGAAGACAAAATGTGAAGACGAGTATGATGACGGAAGAAAATATTCGACTATTACGAATAAAGAAGGCTAGCACGAAAGAGTAACGAAGACTAAGAAAGCGACATTAGACATCAAAGCAAAATAAAAACAATCATCAGTATTGACGATGAAAAATGAAAGATGTTGACGTAAACGAACACTGATCAAATTCAAAAAAGGAGAGAAGAAGACAAGAATTAAACGGAAAAAAGTATCTCGAATAGTAATAGCAGATACGAAAGACAAGAGGAATGTCTAAGTCAAAAGATGAATTTGGCGGACGAACGCGGATTTAAAACAAATTTTGATTGCCAGAGACGAATACGAAAGGCGAAGAGGAAAGCCGTAAGAAGAATGGCGTAAACGACAGACGAAAACGAATATCAAAAACGAAAGACAATGGCGGAAACGAAAACGATTTAAGAAGAACGCACAAGAAAGATGAAATACGAAAAAATAAGATAGACGAAAGTCAACGGCGAAATTTGAATACATAAGAAGAAATTTGAAAAAAGAATAATTAATTTGGGGCGCTTTCGGGGACCTACAATTTTACAAATCAAGCATTGACTTACTGACCTCTATCATTTTGCTCGAAAGCAAAAGAAATATTAAGCGTTCATTTTATGAATGGTTCACACTAGGTGGTTCCACTTAATTAAGGATTAAATGTAATTCAGTATTTATTACGATTAGACTCATTGATTAGACAATAATTTTTGGACTACCTCTATTAAACAGGCATGAAATATGTTATTCATGTTTATTTAAAACCTCCTTCCGAATTAACGATTGCCTTCATTCACAGCACACGTCATTTAGTTGCAAACCTCTATTAAGCATTCTGTTATGTTTCTCCTCACAAATTTATGTTTGAATTAGTTTCGATTAAATATTTAGTTTAGCTGACTAGATAACTACACAAAAGCCTCTATTCAGCATACCTGGAAAGGTGGCTCAGTGTCACTGCAGTGTCTCTGACTGGGATGTCCTAGGTTCGAGTCCTATCGATTGCAGGATTTTCGACACTAGATTGTCTGCTAGGTCGAATTCTGTCTGAAGGAAAATTTTAGGGCTGGCTGCTCTGATTGGTAGTTTTCCCATTGCTTGTCCTTTCGTACCCCTTCCGCACTTACATGCACTACACATGCCGGCAGACCTGTCGGGAGATTAGAGCTTGTCCCGCTGGACGGAGATACCGCTTACATACACACGTTTAACCCGCCGTTACGCTGTTAGAAAAAATATAACAATTGTGTATTTATTTCAATAACAGCTTTCAACACACGGAGATAACGCTAGAGCAATGCCCGCACGCAGGACTCAACTCTGCATCTTATTAAGGTCCGATTTAATTAAGAAGGTGATTGACAGTTCTGTGTGACGTCAGGACGCCTCTCCCGTTTTCATGGCAGCTGCCAACCAGAGAGACAAAACGTGACGTGTCAGGTCACTCAGTTGCCACTGCCGAACACGGGGAACATTTGAGCATCGCAAGCGACTTCCCTGCCGCCACGCCGCCCGCGTTTCTGCCTGTGCTGCGCGCGCAATGTGTACTGTGTTGTGATGAGTTGCGTTGAGGTTAGGCTTTTGTCGTATTTTTTACACTTTTACACGTATTTTTTGAAGTGTTTGTTTTCGTGTTCCGGTAACACGTGCTCAGTGGTTTGCGGCCTGGCAACGTCGCTCCCCTCCACTCACAAACGTCAATCACCTTCTTAATTTAATCGGACCTTAATCATATTTTTTTCAATCAGATAAAATAGTGTTAAGTTAACGAGAAAAATTAACATTAAAAAATCATTTTTTGGATGTAGAGTGGGTGGGTAGTGGGACGGGGGCTAAGAAACCTTTCAAAAATATTATTTTATTTTAGAGTTATAGTGTAACTACTCATATGTCATTTGGTTTAGAAAAACCTTTTTACCATCTCGTCCGGGGATACCTTTTTCAATAATGGTTTATTCAGTATTATAGACATGTTGTTGACATAAATCACAACACTTCCTTGAAAACATTCAAATTTGCTTTCGGCTTTCCTTAATATCACAAAAATATTAGAAAAAGCTTTTTACTTTTGAGAAAGCTTTGTGAAGCTGTCCACGCGAAAATTCAAGATCCATCACGTGCAACTCCATTCATTGCAATATTTGAAATAGCCATTGCAAAGCAATGAAGTATCAAAGAAGCGCTGAACCAACAAAAATGTAATCGAAAATCACAGAAAATCTCATTCTGTGGATTACGATGTAAGAAACGTTTCTCTGAGGTCTTTGACCTCAACATTTCAGGTTTTATGACCTTAAAATGCTTCATTTTGGAGGTATATTACAATACAGATTTCAGAACCGCTGCCTGAGTGTCGCGGATTACATTTAACATGAATATTTAGATTTTTTTCAACAAATCTTCATATTTTTATAGTTAAAATCTTTATATTTTTAAAAAGCATTTCGTCACGTATCCATGAAATTATGTTTCTTTCGGTACCTGATTTATAAATAATGGTTGTGTGTGAAAGCCACAAAACTTAGCTACACTACTGAAAATATGAGATGACTAGCGTACCCGTGCGAGACCTCTCGCATGTTAAATCCCACCGTTTCCATATCCATTTGTCTATCCGTTCCACAAAGGAGAGGAACTACTAATGTACTTACAGAATATCAAACAGAATAACAATGCAATTGATGTTTGAAACAAATTTTCAATTAAAGTTTATTCAACATTATAGAGAGATGTACTTGGAACAATTCATACTTCTTTAAAAACAACATTTGAAGAAATTGTTCAATCTTCCTTGAGAGTTAGCTTTTCGCTTTCCTTGATAGTCAAATAAAAGAAAAGGTGTTTACTCTTGAGAAAGCTAAGTAAAGTAGTACGAAAATACCGGATCGGGCAAGAGCAGATCTACTCATTGCAATATTATTTAACTTTCCTTGATTTGTTATGAAGAACCGAGTGGGTTTTGGAGAGTCAGGGTGCCAGCTTGCTGGGGTGAGAAAATTGAAAAATTATTTGTTTTTAAGTATTGAATTATTTTCTGCGTACATGGGAATGTTGCTCAAACGATGTTTGCATTTTTAATATCTTAACGAACCGATACCTTAACGAACCGATAATATCAAACAGTGTTTTATTTACAACATGAGTTTGCAGCTGGGAGTTGGTGTACATACTTCCAGATACCGCCAATATTTAAATCGTGCGTTTGGACTGCGATCGTTGGCAGTTGTCGTTCTCGAGTAACTTGCACTATTCTTTCTATAATTTTAAATTTAGTTGTTTTTTAATTGATTCATGTAGTATTGTAGGCTAGCGCGTTTTGATTTTTGTTTTCCATTTATTTCAAGCTAATTTACTTTAGCTATTTTAAAAAGTTTGTTCTTTGTGTTGTGCCATAGCACAAGTTTTCCCCCACAACCTCTGCGTACCCGTGCGAGAACTCTCGCATGTTAGACCCCACACTCATCCCTATCCTTCTATTTTCATTATAAGAGGAAAAGTTAACGAAACGTGTTTATTTTTTTAAAATATATAAAGGTAACTTGCAATGTACTAACACAATTACAAATAAAAATAAAAAACAATGCAATTAATGTGTAAAAAAAATTTTCAATAAATATTTATTCAATATCTTGGGGAATTTGCTTGGAATAATTCCCAACACTTACTTAAAGACATTTGAAGTAATTATTCAATATTCTTTGTCAATTAGGTTTTGGTTTTTCGTGATAGACACAAAAACATTAGCTTTTTACTTTTGAGAAAGCTACGTGTCTGAACCCGTTGACTTGAAAATTTCATCGAATGAAAACGAAAATATTGGTACAGGTAAAACACAAACACAGTCTTCACTCTTCACTGAACACCCACATCACTCCACAATTAAGTACGCAGCACTAATAGACCATGAAAAAACGTTAATTGAATAGTTTCACTACACGCATAAGAAACAATCTTCATACGTATAGGTATCAAGCAACTATAATAGTACTTCTAGTTGTTGCTGGAGAGCAAATCTTGAATTAATGATTATGCAAATAAACCTCGTCAGACTGCAAAAACTACGGTGTTAACAGAAAGAGTAAATGAAGATTGTCGAATCGTAAGCCTTCTAAGCGTGTCGCCACAAAAATTGCTACCAGCAGGAAGGGCTGAAATATAGAGGTGGCCTTGATAGTATTGAAGCGTGGAACCGAAAAGTTAACTGAATGGATCGGAGAATGTCTCATCTTATAGATTATGGTGTGTATTTGTCTATTGTACTGTGTTGTGACATTCTTGTAGTGAGGAAATATAAGGTGACCGCTTAATAGAGGTTTTTTCTTTGTAAGTAATGGTTCTTAGATAAACCAACCACATATGAAAATATCGCCGGTAATTGGTTAGCTGTGATATAGTGACCGCTTAATACAGGTTTTTTGAAATATGTTTTGTTTTGTTTCGAAGAGAATAAAAGAACAGAAAACCTTCATGTTGTGATGTAAAATAAGGTGACCGCTTAATTGAGGTTTTCCTTTTTGAGTAATGGTGCTTTAATAAACTAACCACATATGAAAACATCGCCGGTAATTGGTTAGTTTTGATATAGTGACCGCTTAATACAGTTTTTGGAAATATGTTTTGTTTTGTTTTGAAGAAAATAGAAGAAAAAAAGACCTAAATGTAGTGATGAAAAATAGGGTGATGGCTTATAGAGGTTTTCGTTTTCGAGTGTTGTTGCTATAACATACCAAACACATGAAAATATCGCCAGTAATTTGTTAGCTGTGATATAGTGACCGCTTAATACTGTGACCGTACTTACCTTTGCTGGCTCACGGTTACACATATCATAAAATTTTTTATGTATGGGTACAGGAGTTCTTTAAGGGGGTTACTTTAATCTACGGTATCTGGATTCAAAGGCCTACTATCATATAAACAGAATTTATTATAACAAAAGAACAATAAGACATCATTACATTACCAACATAGCTTGCATCATTGCTTGATCATAATTCTATGGTTCATTCTGTACATCTCTAACCTTCCCACCATTACATTATCATTCCCGCTTATGCAACTTCCAACCCTTTGGAAAAACTACGTGCCATTCATATGCTACTACGCACATCATTACTTTCAACGCTACACAGTGAGCATCCTGAACTGGCGTTTCATTTAATTTTCCTTCTATTTGTTCACAATTAGAATTACTTATCTGATCGTTACGATCGTCGATTTCTACGTGACGCGTTGCTGCCCGTTCCGCCTGAAGCCGGGAAGTAACCTTGATGCCCGCGATGCTCCGTCTGCCCACGTGTCACCGCAGCCCGTTTCCAATCCACCGGCGTCGCCTTCCCACGGTTTCTTTCTTCACACGATGACTTTAATCGTATCAGCTCAGCAGCTCCACCGCATAATCACACATCAGCACAGCCGCACCAACTATCATTAACCCGCATCGCCCACGTGTCCGTGCACTGTTCCCCTTTTTTATTAAATTTCGTAATTATTCTCTCTTAAATAAGTTCACCACAATCCTTACACTCGCTTATTGCACAGTTCATCACAATTTTTCTTTCTTAAATACCTGTGGTCCCGATTACACTGGATTTCTTGTACATCAAAGCATCGCTCTCTAACCACCATTGCATACCGTCCTCACGCCATGCTGCTCAACCGCCAACTGTCGCTTTTGTGCGGTCAGACCGATCAGTTCCCACTACCCCGTGCGCTCGTTCACGACTCTGTCGATCCGTTCCGCCGCGGTTCCTCACTCTGCGCGCTACTTTTGAATGTGGTGGAGCGCCTATTCTTTGTGTTTTGACCAATACGGTCAAATAACCCCCCACGTTATCAAGATTTTTTTTACACAGTGAAAAATAATCTTCTAATCCATTGCTTCCAGGGTTCTCCTTTAGTTTTGATCTTGTCCCTCATGGTATGCCTTCAAGTTGTAAAAGTTGTATTGTTCGACTGTTTCTCCCCGCTCATTCATTAGTTCCGCCACATTTGGAGCTTTAATTGCCTTTATCTCATATGGTCCTTCATAAAGGAGGAAGAACTTCGAATAAGTTTTTAGTTTGGGATTTGACACTCTAGGTACCCTAACCAACACCTTTTGTCCCACCTTGAATTCGTATGGCGTTTTCTTCATTTTTGCTAGTCGTACTTCGCTCATTTTGACTAAATTCTCGCGGACTGTTTCCTGTGATGGCTCCTGCGGTCTTTGGAATACCTCTTCTCTGTCAAGTGCGTATAAGACGTGGGGTGGTCTACGTCCAAAATGTGCCTCGTACGGTGTAATACCCGTGCTATCGTGTGGAATGGACGGCAACCACCTATTAATCTCCGGTATTAGCTCTCCCCATCTGTCGTGCTGCTCGTGGCAATATGTTCTGAACATTCTAGATAATTCCCTCATGACCCGTTCCGCCGGATTTGATTGTGGATGTCGGATTGACGTAAATACTGGTTTTGTTCCAAGTCCCATCAATGTTTGCTGCCACTGTCGGCTGGTAAACATGGTTCCATGATCTGACAGTATTCTTTGGTATGGTCCTGCTACGTCAAAAATATCTTTAACTTCCTCAGACAAGTTTGAGCATTCGTTCTCTTTATGGGGTAAATTTGGACGAATTTCGAAAATACGTCAATAGTTACAAATATGTGCTGGTTTCCATTTCTGGTTTTCGGCAGTGGTCCGTAAATATCCACGGCTGCTATGTCATTTTTCCCAAGCGGAATTATTGATTGCATGGGTCCTGCAAAGCTCTTGTTTGGGTACTTCGCCTTCTGACATAAGTTGCATTGACTCACGACTTTTCTAATTTGCCGGGCCATTCCCCTCCAGTAACATAGTTCTTGTATTACCTTCGTAATTTTCTCCGCTCCGAAATGTGCCATGGACGTATGAACATGCTTGATCAATTGCTCCGTGATACTCTTAGGTATCCACAACCTAAATATTTCTGCGTTTCTTGTCACTCTCCTGGTCACCACTCCCTGGATTAACTTCCATTCATCTTGCTTCTCCTCCATTTCCTCGTAATCCGGGTCTTCCCGTGACATTCTCCCCTCTTTGTAAGACTTTACCTTACTAATGTCAGGATCTTGTTCCTGTAGCGCAATTAGGTCTTCCCAATCGACTAGCGGCGCGTCCGTCACTCCAAGGTCTATCGCTGCCACTTGAAACTGCCTTTCGTTAGCGTAAGCCTCGTTTCCCTTGGGAGTCTTCCTGCTTAGTAGGTCGGGTAAGTAGTTTAACTCCCCTTTACAGTGTTCTACATCAAATGAAAATTGCTGCAGATACAAGGTCCATCTATACAATCGATCATTCTGTGTATGGCATCTGTTCAAAAACGTCAGGGCCTTATGATCTGTGCGCACAATGAAGTGCCTACCCATCAAATAGGGTCTTAATTTGGTAATAGCCCATACAATAGCCCCCGCTTCTTTTTCAGTCGTGGTGTACCGAATCTCTGGGCCTTTGAGCACCCGACTAATGATTGCGATGATTTTCTCTCTTCCTTCCACCTCCTGATACAGTACGGCCCCCATTCCGAAGTCGCTACTGTCAGTTTGTAGTATGCACGTTTTGCTAAAGTCAGGGTGTGCTACCACACAATGCCTGTAAAACATGGCCTTGATTTCATTAAATGCCTCCTCATGGGAATCATCCCACTTCCATCTCTTCCCTTTTTGCAACAGCTTATAAAACGGTGACATTATCATAGCGAAGTTAGGGCAGAACCGAGCATAATAATTACAAGTGCCAATCAGCCGCCGAACTTGTCTGACATTCTTGGGCGCCGGAATTTGTTGTATCTCCCGAATCGTGTCCTGCTTCATACCAATGCCCTCTGTCGTGATCTCGTACCCCAGAAAATGGATAGTCCTCGTAGCCCATCTCGACTTCTTGATGTTCAACACCAAATTGTTTTCCTTCAGTATGCCGAACAGCTCTCGTAAATCTCGAAGATGCTCGGAAATGGATTTGGATTTAATCACAACATCATCAACGTAAACTGTCACTCTGTCCTGTAGTCGACCCCCTATTATCCTGTCAATGCACTGAACCAGTGCTGCCCCGCTGTTTCGCAGACCAAATGGTACTCTTCTGAAGACGTAGCATATTCCTTCCACCATGAATCCCGTGTACTGTTGGTCTTCCTCAGCGATTTTCATTTGCCAATAGGCCCTACTGAAGTCCGTGCACGAGAACACCTCACACCCTCCGAATCCTCTCAGAATTCCCTCCACTTCCGGAGGAGCGTCTCGGTATGGCAAGGTCACAGCATTCAGTCTTCTCGCGTCTAAGCAAATCCGAAGTCCTCCGTCCTTCTTCTTAACGATGACTATCGGACTGGTGTAAGATGTGGACGCCCTCTTTATGATCCCTTCTTCCGTCATCTCTCTGATCAATTCCGCTACTTCTTTTCGATAGGCTGCAGGTATGGGATAGTTCCTCTCCCTGAATGGTGTATAGTCTGTTAATTGTATCCTAAATTCGTACTCCTTAATAGGTTCATCGTTTTTCATAAATATTTTCTTGTTCTCTAATAGCAATTCCTTCAACTCGATTTTACCCCTATCATCCAACATCTCAGCTCCGTCAGCCTGTTGCTCTATCCACTCCTCCACGCTTTCACCACTTATTACTCCCGCGCTAATGTTGTATTCTTCGTCCTCCTCGCCTCCTGTATCAATCCACATCTCGTCTCCGTTTACAATGATGTGTCCCTTTTCGAGATTTATGACAGCCCGATTGTTCGCCAGGAAATCCATCCCCAATATAACCGGATACAACAAATGCCTCACCACCAGCGCAACCATCTCGACATATACCACCAATACATACTTCTAACATCACTTGTTTCGTAATGGGCTTGACCTCTTCTGGGTGGCCCCAATTACATACGACCTCGTCATCGGTAATGCCGCCACATGTTTTCCCGTCGCCACTAACCTCTCATAATAATCCTCCGAAATCGCGCTCGCCACACATCCTGTGTCAACCAATGCTTCCACTTCTTCACCTAAGCATGATATCATGACGGTTGGACATTTCCGACGAATCTTCTGGCTGCTTTTTCTCTTGATCCAGGGCTCATCCTCGTAATCGACCACTTGAAATGACTTGATGGAAACCTCGTTGCTTACTCCGTGATTGTTCGTGTTGGGGTCTCCCGTCAACACGAACTCCCTTCGTTTAAATTTGGGTTGTAACCCGTCCCGCTGGTATTTGGTCTCATTTCGTTACCACGTGAACCTTCTCCTCCGTTTCCTCCATTAGGTTGTCTCGACCGCTCGCCGTTCCTTCGACTTTCGCTCTCCTGCTGCCTATCATATCCTCTTTGGTTTTCTCCACCCCTCTGATCACCCCAAACTCTAGCGCTTTGCTTTCCTCCCCTCTCTTGCTCTTGAGCGCCCCTCACCATCATTGCATTTACATTCACTTCATTTCTGTTTTTCGGTGCATTAGCGAACGTCAGATCGAAGCTCCCTAATGCGTCTTGAAACTTCTCTAAATCTGTATGACACGCGCTCCTAAGCAAATTCTGGGTAGTTGTTGGAAATTGTCTGATTAGGATGCACATGATTTCTTGGTCGCTCATGGGTGGCGATAACGATCGGAAATCCATGATGCGCCTAGCCGCGTAATCTCTCATTCCGCCCCCACCTGATGGCTTGTACATACTGTTCATGAGACCCATCTTAAAATTTAGCTGGATATCCTCGCTCCAATATCTTCGAAAAAACATCTGCTTAAACTCCGTTACAGTATTTGGAAATGGTGTGATGGTGTCTGCCCAAGTCCTCGCGTTATCCTGCAGCATCTGGTATATTACCTGCGTCTTACTCTTCTCAGGGAGACAACTAACCGCTAGGTATCGCTCCACAGCTCTCATGAACGAGTATGGATTCTCTTTTACGTCGCCCGAAAATTTTAATGAGGATGGTATTGCTATATTAACTGGGCCCCCTCCCACATTTGGCGCCGTCTTAACCTCTTTTAATTCTTGAACTTCTATTTGCAATTCCGCGATGTCGTCCTCACATTTCCGACGTCCTTCTGCACTTCCTTTCTACAGGCTGCCACCGACTCCTTCAATTCCACCTTCGTGTCTGCCAACTCCCTCTTGCAGTTTTCTATCTTCCGTTCCATCCCTTGTGATACTCCCTTCACTTGCACATGCAGTGACTCGATGGCTTTATCCTGTGCCTCAATCCGTCCTTCCATCTTTGTGGTAATGTTTCGACTAAGTTCACTGCATATCTCTGAACTCGCCCGTCTATTCTTTGTTCCCACGACTCGAACTTCTCCATTATAACCTGGTATTGTTCTTGTATTTGTCTCACTTGCTCTTGTTTATGTTCCTTCAGTTCATCAATGATTTTCTTTTGCTCCTCAACCATTCTCCTTTGGGCCCGTTCTTCCTGCTTCTCTAGCTCCTCAGTTATTCTCTTCTCTCGTTCTTCCTGATTCTTTTGCTCCTCGACCATTCTTCTTTGTGCCCGTTCGTCCTGCTTCTCTAGCTCCTCAACCATTCTTCTTTGTGCCCTTTCTTCCTGTCTCTCTAGTTCCTCAACCATTCTTCTATGTGCCCGTTCTTCGAGCTTCTCTTGTCCTGCCAGGATTTGATGAAGCATGCTCAGTAAGTCCTCTGTTCCGTTTCTTTTCACCATTCCCAGATTTGGTGTCGACGCCCTCGCCCCCGATAACTCCATTCTGGCTCTATCCGAATCTTCTAGTAACGACTCATCCCATTTACCTCCATCATCCTCATCATAATGATCTCTGTCCTCGCGCTTCTCTTCCTCTCCCATCATTGTGCCCGTTTGCTTTCCATTATGCCCCCCAAATTGCACCCTACTACACCTATTTCTGACTAATCGCCCTCCTACACGCTTGATTCCACCCAAAATCTATTGCCCAACTTCAGAATGCTCACAGAGGCATACACCGAATACTACAAATTACTTCACTTCACACCAACGGCATCCTAATTACTCTCAAAAATGACCCTAACACAATCTGAATTGCTTTGAATTAGATGTGAGTGATGCCGCATATATTACGATCCTATACATAACTCATCAAAGACACATACAAGAAAAAAACACACATCAAACAAATTATTGACCTCCGTCATCCACCTGGGAACAATTCACAAACAAAATGCACTCAAGCTCAAAACACCTAGAAATACACACAAAATAATTAAATGTAATTACACTGACATCTGTAACAAAATTCACATTGACATAATTCAACTGAATTCAAAATATTCATTAGATTATCATTGAATCAGTCTCAGATAGTCTTCCTGCACATTACTGAATGCAACTTATTTTTTTTTTCATCCACCTAAATAAAAATCTCGATAAATCTTATTCAGTTGCAACTACTTGAATTGTAATGTTCATCAAATAATTAATGCTACTATGTCTCCAAAATAGCTCATAACTTCATAATATTCATTTACACACACGTCCAATCAGTGCTTCAAAATGCACTGGGCAGCACCTAAAACCCAAATTTATATTCTAACATGAAGGATTTT
>JAHLJT010008981.1:0-14845 GCA_031308135.1 Acheta domesticus
CTTTTAGATTACGAAGAAAATATTCAAAACGTGTATGTTGTACTCTAGAGTGCAATTAAAAGGCACGGGTGAACTGAGCCTTGGCGTCGTCCAGGACGGCGTGTGTACGACTTGTTGGGCTGAAATTTTCTCGCCTTCGCCTTCTAGTTTCATTGAAAAAGGGGCCCCATCTTATTGATATGTGCAGTCCACAACCGCGACTGGTTCTCACTTTAATTAGGTTACATTATAATATACATTACACCTGTACAATTCATTCAACTCGTTGTTTCTGTCTTATAATTGATATTTAGTTATTATAATTGCGGTAAGCGTTACGTTGTTAAAGAGAATTTGCGGTGACCTGGAGAGCGCGATGGCGGACTTGTGCTGCAGGCGCTCGGCGGCGGCGATCTCGGGCTGGTCCTGCAGGGCGAGGCGCGCACCTGCAGGAAGCAGAGCAGCGCGACGACGGCGCGCTCGTGCGCGAGGCGCGCGCGCGACTCGGGCACGGCGGCCATGGCGCGAGTAGCCCGGCGGCCTGCTCCTGCAGGAAGACGGAGGCGTGCGCGCCCAGGCGGCGCACGGCGCGCAGCAGGCGGCCCGCGCTGCCCGCCGCCAGCAGCTCTCCACACGGCGCGCGGCTCCATGTGCGTCACGTTGGCCAGCGCCGCCGCCGACAGCAGCAGCGTCTCCGCGCAGCTCGTGCGCTCCGCCAGGCCTACGCACATTCAGAGCCACTTGCAGATTCCGAAGACGCTGCGCGAGGTTGAGCGTAAAGGCGGCTCCACACGTTCGGCGTTCGCCGAGCAGCGAGCGACTGCTCGCCCGATCCCCAACAGCTCATGTGTTCGGCGAATGGTCGCTCCTTTTGATATGTCCCAAAGACCGACGCGCGGTGGGGAGGGCGAGCGCCGAACGTTCGTCAAGCGCCCCATCCACACTGCTCGGGATTCGGCGAGCGGGCTCGCTGCTCGTGCGGAGGCGCCTTGAGGAAGCGTCGTGTCGCGTTACCTGAGAGCGAGCGCACGAGCGAGGGCAGGTGCTGCGCGAGGCCGCGCACGCCGGGTTGTCCTCCACCCAGGGCGCCGTGGCCTGCGCCAGCACCGCCGCCGCCTCCGCCAGCTCGGCTCGGGCCGCGCCTCGTCCGCCAGCAGCTCCGCCAGCACCTCCACGCCGCCCGCGCGCTCCACGCAGCGGATGGCGTCGGGGCGCGCGCACGCCACGGCCGCCAGCGCGCGCAGCGCGGCGGCGCGCACCGAGCTGCAGCGCGACTCCAGCACCACGGCCAGCAGCGCGCGCACGCCGCCCGCCTCCGCCACCAGCGCGCTCAGGCGGCGGCCCTCCAGCCCCAGCGCCGCCAGCGCCCCAGCGCCCGCGCGCAGCGCCATCTCGCTCGCCGGCGCCTCCACCACCGACACCACCACCTGCCGCAAACAGAAACACCGTTTCGCTGCCATCCAATCGGGAGCTTCTATTTCGCTACGGTGACGTCACTATGGGCACGTTCAAGCTCCCGATTGGATGAAACCGTCAACAGCTGATTCCTGTCAGGGGCAAAGTTACGAAAATCGCAGTATATTCAACAGGAAGAGGAATGCGGTGTACCCCCTCCTTAGTCTGCCCTAGCCCCGTCAATCCAGCCTGCTTCCTTGCCACCGTCTTCGCCCTGCGCTGCCTCGCCTGCCCCGATACTACCCCCTACCGGACAGGTCGTGCGTGAGGTCGATACAAACAAATTTTTTTTCACAATTATTAATATTTACAATAACATCAGTATATTTAATTATAAATAATACACTTCTGGTTTTATATTGCTTCGAAGACGAGTTAACGAAGACGTTCTGTTGAAAAAACTTTCACACAATTATCCATCAAATTTTGTCTTCAATCTAAACAAATAAATTCTCCACGGAAAGGTTTAACCCTTATAAAGGCGTTCATCGTATCCCGCCTGTGCAATTTATGAGATCCAATGCAGGCAATAATAGCATTTAGTTGTCCCTACGACATTTCCCAAACATTTTACGTCTCTAGCATCAGTGGTCGCCAAACTTATGAAGCTCATGAGCAGACTACACCGTGTTTTAATCCCACTGTGTGCTACCAAGAAACCAGACAACTTTTTAAAATCTTACCGATTTGAATATTGTCTATAAAGCATACATTTGTATTAATATGAAAACATGAGTAAAACTGTATACAAAATATAAAGTCATGTATCTGTAGCTCTGTAGAACAAGTCTCGGTTAGCCAACCTTGAGCATGACTGCTATCAACACACATCTAGATACAAGGCAAGTCTATGGTGGTGTTGCTGCTATCTACCGAAAAAGTGCCTAGCGAGCTGCTAGTAGCTCGCGATCGACTGTTGGCGATCAGCGATGGAGACATTATCTCTTAACAAGACCGTTCCTTAGTCATTCTGAAGGAAAATGTATTATCATATACTGATACAAATATAATTTATATTAATTGAAAATAAAGATCGGAGAATTGCTCGAGCGTATGACATTAGGCACTAAGGAAAACGTTGAATTTGCCGCTCAATGGATGCTTTCAAAGAGTATATTGTTTTAACAACAAAGAACACATCGAATTGAAAGGTTTCTAGTTGTTTTATCTACCGGTTTATGTTACCAAAACTTTGCATCCTAGTGAACTTATTTCTACACTCTCGGGCTGCGCATACTAAACCCCGTTAAGAAAATTGACATACAACGTTGTAGTGCACTTCTTGCTTAATACGTTGAACAATTAGAATGGCTTATATGTAAGTTTTTTGTCATGTTTTCATATCAACACATTTATTCCATTTTTCCATGCGTATGCTTACGGCGAGGTGTGTGTGATGAGCGCGCGTCGAGCACGACGGCTGGTGAAGGCACGGCGCCGAGGAGGCGCGGCGTCGGCGCAGAGGAGGCGTCGGTCGTGCGGCGGCGGGCTGCGCGGCGGCAGCGGCGCGCAGCGCCTCGCACGCTGCCCTCCAGCGCCTCCCTCGCCGCCGCCTGCCCGCGCCGCGCCCCGTGTGCCGTCGCCGCCCTGCTGGCGCTGCGAACTCCGACACGTGGCCCGTCAGCGTGACTGCACCAGCGGGCCCACGTGCTCCATCGCATCCAGCTCCAGTCTGCCTGCGCAACGCATCACACTCCATTCATTGCTCCAGCTGCCTTCATACCCAACGGCTGTGTCTGTCTGTGCGCGCTGTGTTTATGTGTGTGTCTGCTGTGTGGTGTGTGTGTTGATGCTGCGTGTGTGTGTGTCTGTCGTTTGGCGGGTGTGTGGGTGTCTGCCGTGTGTTGTGTGTGTGTGTCTGCGTGGTGTGTGTTTCGAATCCTGCGGTGTGTGTGTGTGTGTTTCTGCGGTGTTTGTGGTGTGTCCTGCGTGTGTGTGTGTGGTCTGCGTGTGTGTATGGTGTGTCTGCGTGTGTGTATGTGTGTGTCTTTGCGTGTGTGTATGTGTGCTGATACGTAGTGTGTGTCTGCTTTTTGTCTGCGTCTGCGTAGTGGTGTGTGGACTGCCGTGTGTGTGTCTGCGTGTGTGTGGTCTGCGTGTTGTGTGTTCTCGTGTGTGGTGTCTGCGTGTGTTGTCTGCGTGTGTGTGTTCTGCGTGTGTGTTTCTGCGTGTGTGCGTCTGCGTGTGTGTGTCTGCGTGTTTGTGTCTGCTGTGTGTTCTGTGTTGTGTGGTCTGTGGTGTGTCTGCGTGTGTGTCTGCGTGTGTGTGTGGTGTCTGCGTGGGTGGGTTGTGTGTGTGTGTGTGTCTGAGTGTGTGTGTATGTGTGTGTCTGCGTGTGGTGTATGTTGTGTGCCTGCGTGGTATGTATGTGTGTGTGTGCGTGTGTGTATTGTGTGTGTGCGCGTGTGTGTATGTGTGTGTGCGTGTGTGTGTATGTGGTGTGTGGCGTGTGTGATGTGTGTGTGCGTGTGTGTCTGTGTGTGTATGTGTGTGTGTGCGTGTGACCGTGTGTGTATCTGTGCGCGCGTGTCCGCGCGCGTGAGTCTGTGTGTCTGAGTCTTTCTGTGTGTCTCTGCAGATTCCAGTTTCCCGTACTTCTTCTGTTTAAGGAGTTATCATGTTGCAATACAAGAATGGGAACGCCGAGATACGGCAGTTTGAAATTCTCAGAATAACTTATCATTGTTGTGTGGTGGCCTGGGTGCATGGAACGCAGTGTTTGGCTTGTCGAATTTGTGTTGATGCATTGGCTTTAAATGCATTAAATTTTCCGAGTACCTGCAGAGCTTGTTGAACTCGGCGGCGATGCGGCGCGAGCGCTCCTGCAGGGCGCGCACGGAGCTGGTGGCGGCCGCCGCCGCCGCCGCCACCTGCCGGCCCAGGTCGGCCGCCAGCGACTTGCTCTGCAGCGCCGTGGTGCACTCGGGCTCCGTGGCCGCCGCCAGCTCCTCCAGCCAGCGCCGCACCGGCGCGCCTGCCGACAACCCAGCAAGCCTGCAACGCAACACACCGCATTCAAGCCCTGCTGCTTCCAGTCACATTTACTTCTTTACTTTTATATTTATATATATATGTATATATATATACATATATATATATGTATATATACATATATATATATGTATATATACATATATATGTATATATACATATTTCTTTTTTTAGTTATTTCACGTCTTTTTTTTATTTGTGATCGTTGTTGCTTAGTTTATTCCAAGCTGTATTAGTTAAGCTAGTGCAAGTAGTTTTCTTTGTGTTAAAACTAATGTTCTTACTGTTATGCCATTGCTTTTATTTCTATAAATTTTGGATTGACCTACTTCAAATGGTTGCCGGCATTCTGTGTTGGAATTGACACTTAAAAAATGGCGCAGGTCTCATTTTTGATGAAATTGCTGATTTTTCCAAAAATGCATTAGTTCAACATTATTTTTTCGGTCTCTTCCTTCTACTACAAAATTCAAGATATTAGGCACATAGATTTACAATTCAGGTGTACAATTCTGTCTTTACTTGTAATCCTATTCTTAAGACGTTACACATTATTTATACTATATTAAATTTATTCATATCAAGTAGTGACAGACGCGAATAACATTAAATTATTTATACAAAATACAAAGACAAATCAGTAATATTAGCAGACTCCAAATCACGTCTGATGACCTTTTTGAAGAAATGCGAGAAAGTGTGTGCTGTTGTAAAACCACTTGTGTCTTTAAATTTTCTCCTCATGTGCATCAAAGAACGGTAAAAAAGTAGTGCTAGTCCCCTTTTCGGCAAAAACTCAGGCAGACGGGCAGACAAATAGAGACTTAGCAGTCAATCAATTTTTCATATTATTGAGTAATGACCCCCCCAAACACGGATTGTGGCTACACGGCAGTTGAAGGAAGTAATTTACTGTATTGTAACGTATTGCAAACGGACCTAGAAACGGCTAGAGGCAGGAAGTATGGCGTCGCGCAGGCGTCGAAGCCTTAGAATGAGGGCTTAGGCAGACGCCGTTACGGTGTCGCAAATTGTGGGGCCTCGAAAGGCCCTCAATGCAGGTGTACAACATTCCAGAACCATTTTGAGAACTTTTAGGACTTTAGGAAACAGGTAGCGGCGGACCCGCGCGTCGTCGCGGCGATCACGAGAAGTTGGTTGCGGCGCGAGCGCGAGTATGACGTCGTGAGACATGTGGGGCTGTAGGTGTTAATCCCGCAGTGCGAGTCGCGGGGGGTGGGGGTGGGTGTTGTGCTGATGCACAAAACGCTCACGACTACAGTGCCGCGTTGACGAGCGATGCGCGTGGGGCAACCCTGGTGGAAGCTCTACTCTGTTTGTGCCACTGGTCACGAGGAGGCCCTTGTCATTTGATTAATGACGAGGGCCACGAGCCACTTTCCAATGTTCAGGGCAGACAGGTGTTGCTGCCTCAGTTTCAGCAACTTGAAGGAGTAGCTAAGAAGGTTTGAATGCTGCGTACATCTCGGGACAGCGAATGTTGGTAATAAAAAATTAGAATTATTGGAACTGCCTTAATTGTATGTGAGAGTATGTATGAATTATGACAAATATTTCTTACAGTACAATAAAGGCACAGAATAATGGTTATCTCAGAATGGACCAGGAGTTTTAAAAGGAGAATAAATTCAAAAACATTACTTTCTTTCGTATATTTAGTCGAATAGTTCTAATTATTTAATCATAAATAATATATTTAGTACGAGAAACTTAAAAAAACATTCTCAATAGGCAGTTTGCTCATCGCTGCAATAATTGCACTACTCTTTGTGAGCCAAAGCACATACGACTATTAAATATTGCAATATACAGTGGTTTGATTAAATTATCATTAATGATGAAAATCAAAGATTCATTTCAACCATGCTCCATTGAAACTTTCTATTACACAGGACTCGTTAGAAGTCATACGCTGACTGGTGTGCTAATGCACCAAGAAAGCAATAGAGGGTGTCTTTCAAATTATGCATATGACGGAGTATATTCTCTTTTAGAGCGACAGACATACAGAACTGATTTATTCATCAATTAGTTGTCAACTAATATTGACATGTGTAACTGTATGTAGTGCGTCTTCATTTAAACCCGTGTTGCCAAGGTCGATGCTACGAGCGAGAGTCCGTGGTACGAGTGCCACGACGAAATCGCCTCTCCAAGCAGGTCATCACCCCGCCACCAGAGACAACGCCCATCCCTATTGTAAAACGGTGGGGCTACTAATAGTTTTCTTTTTCGACGCTAGTTGCGCAGAGAAGCTCGTGGCATGCTACGGTGCCATGAAGCGTGCCACTGCCATCAGTAGAAGACGTTGACACCACTGATTTAAACTATCGTCGTTTTAGTATTTCCATCGTCAAGCATTCTGTCTGTAGTGTTTTGAATTCGCCCTGTGAATAGGCAAAAGGCTGGGCGGGGGCGGGGGCGGGGCGCGAGCGCAGCCAAGGCCTCGCGCACAATGGACCCCCCCCCGCCCCCCCCTCGCACGGTGTGGCCGCCGATCGCTCCCGGCTGCCTGCCGCCCGCAGCGCTGTCGTTTTGCTCGCAGCGGCTCTTGTCCGACGCCGCGCGATGTCGCTGCGGTCGAGCTCATTAAAATAGCTGCACCTCCGCGGCGCGGCGCGGCGCGGCGCGGCGCGGCGCGGCAGGGCGGGCCTCGGCCGCGGCTCGCGCCATTTATCTGAAGCTCCGCGCGCGCGCGAGACCGATAGAATCAGTCGCCGTGGAGGGTGTGTGTTACGAGACACTTGCATCTATAAACCCCTTTGCAAGAAAAAAGCTCAGAGGATCCTAGAGAGTAATATAAGAAATAAAGCACAGGCGGTCATTATCTTCCCTTAATACTTACACGTTCAGAATAATAACAGCAAAGATAAATCGACTTTTCATTAGAAAAGGAGCTTCACGGAAATTTAAACAATGACCTTTCTCTGCATAGCAAGAAGTTCCTCCGTGCAGCCTACGGGCAGCGCAGGCAGAGGAACTAGGCGGAGCGATTTTACACCAATTCTCTCGTCTCGCCCGCTGACAACCCATTCACTTTAGAGTTTGAAACGGCAACTTCGATGCGGCGGCGGATTGTATTGGAGGGGCGGCGCGGCTTTCAGTCGCAGTGACAGAGCGCTGAGATTCTCAGTTTTCTATCATTTGAAAAGGGAAACTGACATATTTGGAAATGACAGAGGAAGCATCAGTGCATCTGTGGCTGGGGAAAATCCCCGCAAACCGCTGCAGGTCGGCGCCGGATCTAGCCAGCCATCGCAGCCAACCTCCCGAGATAAAAAACATGCACTACCCTTACGGGACTAATGACTTTAGCAGTAGACGCGCCTGGAAACACTAATACGCCAACCAATCAATCCATTTGCCTTCGTAGGTTGCAGTGAATGCTTAACTAGCCGTCTTTCGGTGCAACGAGTGCCGCCGACGCCGGCAACTGAAGTTTGTTAACGTAAGGCGTGAACATGGTTACGCTAAGTCATCTGTGCTCGTAAAATGTCTGTCGTTTGGTTTTGTACAGATTATTGCTTTGTTCTGACGATAGACGAGAGAATTGTACCGAGTCGGCAAATAATCGCTATTAATTGTGTATTGTTTTCATTTGCACACGTGTTTTGTAATGATCAAGCAAACGAAATTGTAATAGGAACGGGCTGTTAGTAAAGTCTTCACTACCGCTTAATTTTTTCACATTTGGTTTCCTGAAAATTCATTAAAACTTCTGAACTTATGCCAATCTGGTACCTAGCCAATTACAGTTCCTACTTCGTCTCTATGTGAAGATTGCCAGGACGAAATGTTCTCTGATCATTTTTGCCAAATATTTTCAGAACAAAAACAGAAAAGGTTTCACAATATTCCGAAAGATGCACACTCTGAAAGTGTCAAAGCCATTGTAGATAGGTTTGTAATTGAAAATATTTCATTCCTGACATGAACAGAAGTAGGACATTTGGGAAAGGCCTATACTCTGATTTTCGTAACGTTGTCCCTGACAGGAATCACCTGTTTCGCTGCCATCCATTCGGGTGGTTATATTTCGCGACAGTGACGTCACTATGGTGACGTTCAAGCTCCGTATTGGATGAAACCGTCAACAGCTGATTTCTGTCAGGGGCGAAGTTACGAAAAATCGTAGTATACAGTGCACGTCTCTCCCTCTAGGAACCACACACCACTCAAGACTTGCTCGATTCGCGCCTTACCCTGCCAGATCGTCGAGAGCGCGTTCTCGCTGGGGCCGGCGCCGCCGGCGCCGCACTCACTCGCCGACGTGCTGCGCGTCTTTGGATTTGCGCCCGCCTGCGCCACCCCTTGAGCGCTGCGCGCGAAGCGTCTCAGAGCAGCGACATGCTCGCATCCTCCGCCCGCTCACCCACTGCCTATTCCCTCCCGCGCGCGGAAGGCAAGGCGCACGCGGCAACGGATTTTGCAGCGCTGGCGCTCTCGCGCGCCCCGCCCCGCCGGCCATTCGGATGTGGAGCGCTTGGCGCGGGCGCCCCGAGGTGCCGCCAGCGTCGCGCGCCGACCCCGTCCGTACCCCCGCGCCGCCCTGCGCGCCGCGCGGGGCATACGGAATGCCGATCGCCTCTGCCCCCGGGCGGTCGCGCTCACGGGCTTCGCATGATCGATTGATTAGGAGTCATGCCCGGGCGCTATCAGTCAACCGCTAGTCCCGTGTGTTATCGCCGGAGGTGGCGATCATCTCCCGTTGGACGGTGATCGGGGTTTTCCGCAACCAGGTATCTCCAATAGCGAGGCATCGCCCCAACCGGGGCCAGCTCCACACTGATTTCCCGACGAGCACGGTAGTGTAGTGCATGTAAGTGGTAGTGTGAGGATAGGACAAAGAAGAGGAAGGAAAGATGGCGCGCGGTCCAGACTCGTTTGTTAGTGTACCGTATCCGCATTCACCGTGATGTTGATCGGAGAAACCACGAAAAACTATCAATTAGAGCAGATGGCCACAAGAATTCATCTCCAGACAGCGGCTCAATGCGACGGAGCTATGTAGCTAGTGTCGGAAATCTGCTACGTCGGGACTCCTAGGACGTCCCGATGAGAGGCATTACAATGACTCTGTTGATGCCCGGAGCCACCGATTCCGATTCGACTTGAAACAGTAACGGCATGTTGCTTTAGCAAAAAGTTTTCATTTCTTCGGGTTTCCACTATTATCCCTTCAAAGGAGGTGTGTCTTACTGTTTACGAACAAATTGCAATAGAAGAATAAAAAAATTCGTAAACGAAGTGTAATTATCATGAGGAATATTGTTATCACAATCCACGTCCACGTACGGTAAGAATTTTGTCACTGAGCCTCCATTATAAAGAAGTTTTTATTCTTTATGAAATTTTATTTCATTTAACACTACCTTTCTCATATCAACTCAATTTCGAATCAAGACAATCAGATGGTAAATAACTTCGACGTTGCTAATAACAATGTCTCAGAATTTAAGTATCAAGACAAATAATTTGTATCATCTTATTAAATACTGTTGCACTGTTGGAATGAAATTCCATCCCTTTCTTTATACTTTCTATCTCTTGAATTAATAGTTTTTGAAAAATTATAGTTTACGTTGAAGGAATAAAAGAACCATATTTCTCGTCAAGGATTTCACAAGTACTTTTTAAGATAAAATGAAGAAAACATCAACATTGCTGCAAATTATCGCATGACTTTTGCCATTCTGTGATCTCATACAGGAAACCGAGCCGCAAGAATCTCTTCTTCTCGGCGATGACCACTCGGTGCCACCGATGCGATTATGATTGTGCTCTAACGGTATGACGCCGCTTCGGGTATTTTTTAATAGTTTTAAAACTATAACGTTTTATCTTACATCAAATATGTTTTTATGACTGGGTTGGTTGTATACATATTTTAGAGAATTCGGGTCAATTGGGTGACGAAAATCACGGATTAAATCAATCAAAACGAACAGCTTCATTCCAAAATCAGTCCTGATATTTCATATTTCGCTAGTTTTCTAGCATTAGTCGAGAAGCTGGAGATCCTGAATGAAGTCTTGTATTCCTCATTATTAGGATCCAAGCAAATCATTCAAATTAATTACTTTGTTCCGAGTAGGTCTTAAAATGTGTTTATTTATTATTCCATATATAGGGTAACCAGTAAAGGTAGAAACGAGAGAAACAGAAAGATTTCCTCTAGTACCGTGGAAATCGAGAAAGTGAGGGTCTCGGATTTCATGACCGGCAGGTAGCAGGTATGTGCTTAATGTGTTACGCATCAGCGAGTTTGTATACTCTGTCAGATAGTCCGAAGATCGATTGTTCTGATTGGTGGTTTCCCTTGTCACTTTCAGATGAATATCGCGAAACCACTCTAAATAGTAAGAAATCATGTTCTACTTATTTAATTTCCCTCTGAGCGGAGCAGGGTGAAGCAAGGCGGGGCGGGGCGTGCGTGCGCCTGCTCTTGGCGCCGCCTCCGCGCAGCGCTGGGCGCGCGTGCTCCCGCCCGTTGCACGCGTGGCTGACGCGGCTGCTGGTGCAGTGGCGCTTTCTTTCAATGGACACTTCTTTCCCAAAACATTTTCAAACCTCCTAAGTACCTACATTGCCTATTACTCTTTATTATCCGTTTTCAACCAACTGAAAGTACCTGACCTGGTACTACAATTATATGTTAGGAAAGAGTATATTACTTCTATCTACATTGATAGATAATGCCAAGCCAACATTTTTGTTTTTTACTATCGAAACCAGGTGAATTTTCGTGGACCCCCCACTTACAACTTGTGAACCCCTTTCTGTCGCCAACGTAGACCCCCGTCGAGTCTCCCTGGACCTCTTGGGAATCACTGATCGATTGTGCCAAATGAATGTAATTTGATTTACATTCCAGCCCTGATGCGTTTATTTTCGGATTTTTTTATTGAAAGTTGAGTAATAACTCGAGTGTAAGTTTTACTCTCGAGTTCCGTGTAGGTGTTCCACCTCTCTTCGTATGGGCTTTCTTACACTCGTGAAACACACTACCCGATTTACTCCAGGAACCATAAGCATGAGACAGTTTTCATACATTGAACAAGTCGATTCCAAAGACGCGAGTGAGAGTAACAATGTATAAATCTAGTCTTCTCTGGTAATTTCACCTTGGTTCTCCTTCGGATTTGCATCTGACGTTATGAGTCTTGTCCGATGTTCCTGTTTGCGTGTCGTAGAAATTATTTGTTTTCTCCCGCACTCATTTTGGTCTTCGCATTGGAAGATAATACTGCGAATCATCGACAATCGCCGGCATTTACAACTGTTGAGAAATAATAACACTTCGGGTATACGCATTACAGAAATTCAGCTTAGTACATCCTTAACTCGGCAGATTTTCGACTAGTAAAGTGATTTACTCTCAAGTAAATTTTTGGTGAAGCGCTCCAAGAAGTTACTATCGAGTAAACATGACTTACCCGAGAGTGATCTCTTATCCTTTGTTAGTGAAACAGCGCCTAAGACGCCTTGTTGCTTCGAGTGCGTGAGTATGTGTGTGTGTGGGGGGGGGGAGGAGCTGATTCAGCGGAACGTGCTCGGCAGCGCGACTGTTACGATGACGACGCGGCGGGGAGGGGCGGGACAGAACGGGGTCGGCGATGGCTGCAGCCAGAACACTCTGTACAGTCAAATGGAATTTGACATTCATTTCTCCCCAATCATATCGGCGGTATACATACAATACATACTGTGAATACGCATTCAAATGATCAAAATCAGAAAAGCATCAAACCACGAAAAAACACGCTTTAATAATATACAAAAAGCATGCAACAACCAGAAGAGCCGATCTATTGGCCGAGATAGCTAAAGTAGAAGTGCTGTGGCGATCTTGGACCGAAGGATCGCGGGTTAGAATCCCGCCTCGGGCATGGCTATGTGTGTTGTCCATGTGTCATGTGAAATGTGCTTGTGGGTCCCTTGTGGTTGACGTCAGGAAGGGCATCCGGCTGTAAAACATTCGCCAAATCCGTGTAAATATGGAGTGTGCGAATGTTAATAAAACTGAGCCCACATCCATTATTGCCAACCCCCATAACGGGAAAAGGCAGAAGAAGAATGATAAAGAAAATACATACTTACTACCCAATAACACTGGAAAACACTTGTAAATATAAAACTGTAAACGTAAACTCTGAGGCTTCAACTGCACATACTTTCTCGCATTATTTCAAACTTTTTGCAATTTTCGAAAATTCAGAGAGATCAACAAAAATGGGATTTGCGCCAACTTGAATATGTTAAGGCTACATGTAAAGTACCCCAACATCAGAATATTCGTTTCGATTTCGCAGAGCCTGAAGTTCCGCGAGATCGATCTAGGAATAGCAATTTTGTAGAATGGTTTATTTGGTACATTGACCACAGACAAATGGATGGACGGACGAACGGACGGACGGTATTGTCAACCAATTTTTCGATAACAAGGACCCACAAAACTTGGATTCTGGATTCTCGCTACACAACGTGAAGGAAGTAATTTACTATACACAAAAATAAGTTTTACTCTTCTACAATATTCTTGAAGTCATATTTTAGTTTTATCATTAGTGAGCCAAAAAATAGAGAAAACATCGGTCAGTCCGTTCGTCCGTGAACATCGCTAGTAGCTAACTATCGTATCCCCGATATTGATATTCTTCTACTGATCTGACTGTTGTCACAGCCCACTGAATTTTTAAGTGATATTTCCATTTTTTGATGGCACTTTACTAAAATGTAAACCTCAACATTTTCGAAATTTTCTCAAAAATGGGTCCAATTTATTTTTTAAAATGCTAACTCTGGTAGAGCAAAAGACACTCGAAGACATGGCATTGGCTGCGCTCACCTGTGCGCGGCGGCGGCGCCGGGGCGGCGTCGCGGGGCGGGCGCGGGCGCCGCCTTCGGGTGGAGGTGTGCGCGGGCGCGCCCTCCAGCCCCGTCAGGTCGAGCACGTCGCTCTCGCACTCGGGCGACGCAGGGGGCGGGGACCCCACGGCCTCCTCCCGCTTCTCCTCTACCACCTCTCCCTCCGCCCCCGCCCCCGCCTCCTCCTCCTCCTCCGCCCCCGGCCCCCGCTGCTGCTGCTGCTCCTCGCGCTCTGCTTCGGCGTCCGACGCACAGCCCTCGAAGCACGACAGCTCCAGGCGACCTGCCACACACGCACACACACGCTTTGCTCACAACGCCAGTGGACGAAGCAAAGCGTATCCATTGCCTTTTATCATGCAAAAGACGAAGGGCTTGGCGCTAGGAAATCCTATGCCACACCCACTTCCTTTGCCCTAGGATTCAGTCCGTCATTCCCTGGAGGCCGTCCATGAATTACGTAACGCTAATTTGGAGTATTTTGAATACCCCCTCTCCCCCAGTAACGCATCAGTAACGCGCGCCTGAACCTCCCCTTAATAATTACATAACGCTTGAGGCAACATCCGTCCTCTGCCTTGTAAATGCAAGAAATGAAAATGAATTACAGCGTAGTAAAAAACAATTGTATTTGTTTTGTGATGTATACGAAAATTAATAATAATTAAAACAGAAATTAGTTGGTGATACTGACTTCACCTAACAGTACGATTGGGGCAAGTGAGTGAAGGATTGACGCTTACGCGAGAACATTTTTGATCACAAGCCGTGCACAGCCGTCGTGGACGACGCATGGGCGAGTCCACTGCGCCAGTACATTCCAGAGTACACTACATATCAGTTTCGAATATTTTCTTCGTAATTTAATAAATTCCATAAAAAATCATGAAACATTTCCATTTACTGTTACAATTTACATCTAATAACTTAAATGTATGTTTTTAAAACAAATTAACTATTTAATATTTTACTGTTTTAGTTGAAGAGTAAATAAAGCAAATGTTAAAGTTTAATCTTTCAGCAAATGTTGAAAAACGTAAAAAAAAAAAAAAAAAAAAAAAGAATATCAATGTTACGTGACACTAACCTACCTCCGCTACCCCTACGTAACGCAGCGCATCGCTGCCTCAAACCCTTACCCTTCTTGAGCGTTACTTAATTTCTGGACGACCCCTTGTCGGAGAGCAAAGCACAACTGTCTCTAGTGAGTGTGGTTTGTTCCGCCAGCCCAATCCTCGCGCATATTGATGGGGGGCGTGTGCTCACCTATGAAGGGGTTGGCCGCGTGGGCGGGGGAGGCGGAGCGGTCGGAGAAGCCGCTGTCGCCGCTGCGCTGGCTGCTGGCCGGGCTGCACCGCTCCTCCGCGCCCTCCGCCCCCGCGCCGTCGCCCCACCACACGCGGCTGCCCACGCGCCGGAACGCCTCCTCGCCCATCACCCGCGCCGCCACGCCGCCGCCGCCGCCTGCAACACACACACACACACACATTCACCATCTGCTATACCTCCAAAAATGACACTTGCAGATAAT
>JAHLJT010008982.1:0-33447 GCA_031308135.1 Acheta domesticus
CGCTGCTGGACACACCACCATCATTTAATGCTTACCTTCCTCGTTAACTACAATCTTCGGCTCTCTCCAGTGCATTAGCGGGACTCTGATTCAGCATTCTTTTAGCCATTTGAGGAGCCACAATGTCCTTTTAGCCGCGCGCGTAATGAAATCGTCGTTTTTTCCAATAACTGCTTGGCCCTTCCCGGAAACCGTCCTGTTTATGTGTTATGCTTGTACGTGGCCGCAAGGAGTCAGCCTTCACAGCGCAAACCACTCGAGCAACATGACACCGCTTCCAGGCGCGTTCTTTGTTGAGCAGCCGCCTTCGTGATGGCGTGGGACATTGTTCATTCATGTTTTCCCAATCGGAAGATCTTCCTGAGAAATTCACGCTAACGGTCACCTAGAACACTTCTTCATTCAATTTTTCGAAAATAAATGTATTCTTGGAAAAAGTTTTATGAAAGAGACTTGTAAATTCAAGAAAAATTAAGTAAAACTAGTAGCACTTAAGAAAATGTGAAGTAAGAGTAGATATTTTTACGGTTTTAGATATTTTTGAATTCATATGCAGATGATGAATGAATAGTAGGCCTACTTGAAAAATATTTTTGTGCGGATTTTTTTGTGATCTTCGAATAGCATTTTTGAGAGTTCGAGAAATTTATCTTTTACCATGAAGAGGTTATAAATAAATAAAATCAATGTTTTTCATATTATATTATAGAAGTAAATGTGAGCTTTAAATCGTAATTAATAAAGTAATGAGAATGTATCCGTATATTTGAATGGTCAAAGAGAATTGGAGCTTCTTTAATCTTAATAATTCCTGGAGTGTTGTTATAAGACATTCAAATAGCTGTTATTGTCAATAACCAGGGCATCATTCCAATAATAAAATTCAAATACAACTATAATTAGTGATGCTTAAATAGCATAGACTAGCATCGACTTTCATGTGTTATTCGTAACGGTTATCTAAAATAATAATAAAAGATACCAAATTATGTACCAAATTATATAGTAAGTCAGGTAGCAATAATATTTCAGATATCGTCTGCAAACTGGTGGTTTCTTAGGAAGGGGAAGGAAAGGGAGGAAAGTCCTCCTAACGTATTTTCTTTCTTCTGAATGTAAATACCAATAAAATATTTCCTTTGATGTTTGAAGGAAAATGTATGCTTTTATAGTGGATAGCTAGGAGGAGTTTTTTTAATCGAGTTTTAACGAAAGCGCATTTTTAGCGACGTGAAAACTATCTAAATCAGGGCTGTCAAAAGAGCACGTACGTGCTCGGATCGCGCTTGCGTTCTGCAAGAGTACGCAGTCCCCACGGCGAAGGGAAGTCATCGCTTCGATTTCTCAGGGGATGCACAGTAGGTGGTCATGGCGGGACGCAAGTAGACGTATAACAATTTTCAGTGCAGTGGGCTCTTGTTTTCTTGTGCAGTGATCGCGGAGGTGATGCACTTTGTTTAATGTGTAGAAAGTATTTAATAACAAAAAAGAGTAATGTTAAAAGTAGTGTCTCCTTCCATGGAGACTACAAAAAGTTTTGTTAAGACACGATTGGATGTTCTTCTTACAGTTTTTTTTAATTTCTTTTAGGAAATTGTTTCATAAATGCAATTTTTTATTAGAAAAATGTGTTTTAAAATTTGTGTATCTTAATATTACATAATACGTCCGATTTTATAAACTATTTATTACATATTCTCACTGTTTTCATTACATATTTATGAACGTTTTTGTTGTTTTATACTTCATATTTTTTCCGATCTTTCCTCCTCATCATTACTCTGTTTATTTGGAAGTGCATTTTCCACACGAAAGATAAGCACATCGTATTTCTTTAAATGTTTTATTTTCAATAATAATGTCAGCGCTTTTCAGAAATTATGATAATAACACTTTTTCTTGAGATAGTACCCTCGTGGAAACAAAATTCGCGTCGAAAATGGCTTGGCCCGCGGGGTTGGTGGCGATGGGCATCCTGGCCGCCGACAACGAGATCTATCGGTGGGTTTGGAAACTACGTTCTCTAGACCGAACTATGAAGATTTAATTTATTTGATTACCGAGCATATAAAATACTTTAACGCTCATTGAGAGCTAACTGTAGGAGTACAGAGGTAAAAGGCTTCCATGATTAATAACTATGAAACTAAATTGACATTTTTGTATATGTTATCTTGCATTCAAGTTTCGTTAATTTAAAATGTGTTGTTATAAGATGAGTAATAGAGCAGCGTTTAGGCAGGTCGGAGCCAAACTGCTGTTCCAGAACCGGAAAACGGGTGGGTTCGATTCTCGGTTTAGGTAGATAATTTTATTCATTCTACACTTCCACGAGATCGTCTAAATTACAACATTCTACATTTTTCTTGACAATGTTATGCATAAATCAGTCATAATTCGCTTTCGCGAGAAGACGAATATATAAATTCTAAAGAAATTAGAAAATTAATCGTTTGTATTTGAAATGAAAATATTCGATATATCGTGTGGGGGATAACAATAACAGATTTTAACCCTGCACCAAGCACTCATTTATTTTATAACGATTCAGCTCGCATGGCGTGTTTGGACCGCCCATGACTTTTTTGGAGATTTCTAGATTTTAAACCACCATAAGCAGGACCAAAAATCCCAAAGCATTAAAAAAATTGTTTCTGTTTAAAACTAAACAAAAAAATTCCCCAAATGATGTGAAACAATCAACATACGTAAAAATTAAATGTTAACACTTAACCCGCCGATACTCGCAATGCTAGACCAATTCTGCATTTATTTCAATAGGCATGGACATTAAATGCATCTGGAGATTGCTTTCGTTTTTTTAAAGATTTTTCTTTATCTAAACAACATCAAAACAAAATAATATAAAAATTGTTTTTATTTCAATATAAACAGAGAAAACACAACATTGACTATCAGACTTCTAACATTTGTGATAGCAAATCTTAACAGAAAGAGAGCAAAATTTTTAGTTTACGTCTTCGAATCACGGTTACTGGATACATGTTATGTAACTCTTCTTCGCTGACATATGTTCCCGCACACTATACGTTGACGGTATCACAGGTAACGCCACCACACTCTCAAGCAATGTCGATACAGACATCTTCAGAATTCTTCAGAATACTTTAAAACCTGCAACAATATAATACAAATTTCTTAGAAAATTTATCACCAAATTAAAATAATAATAATAATATTAATAATACATACAAAATACATTTGAATAAATAAAGTAGAATATCGGTGAAATATAAGAATATAAAAAATGCTTACATTTTGCTTGTGCTGTAGGGTTCCATTCAAGAAGTAGGTGCGCGGTAGTGTGCGACGCGCCACCTGCATGTCGTTTCATACGTCAACGAAATCGCTCCATAAAAAACGAAATTTGAAGAAACCTTGGGAGCATAAAATGATGAGTAGGAAGCGAATTTCTATGATTTTGTATATTTTTGTCCGTTGAATAAATGCATAGCTAAGTGAAATTTTTTGATATTTGATTAGAATATGATGTATGGATTAATATGTTAGTACATATTTTTGGCAGATTTTTCTGCTGGTGTGTATTCCTGTAATTATAGAATTTTTGCATATTTCTTTAAAATAGAGACTTATCTATAAAACGTTTAGGGGCCTAATCATTTCATAGAATCTATTAATTTGTGAGCGTTCACTGATTCAAGGACCGTGTCACAGTTAGCGGGTTTTTATATAGATGATAAAATACTTGTGCAAATGTAGAATATTTTTGATAACTTACTTTTTAAACCGGTCAGAAGAAATACAACTAGACATACAATGTATTTCACTAGGTGAATATTTATTTCATTATTTCTCTCGCGAAGAAGGCTAAATTATCGTATGTTTGCCCGAAAATTATATATCTTTTCATTCCAAGCATGCCTCTCCAGATTTTTATCAAGAAAGATTTAAAGATGAAATGAAATATTGTTAATTTTAATTGCAAATTAAAGTGCATATTTCAGAATTTTTAGATCATAAATGCATATTTTTAAAAGTATATTTCAAGATTTTTTAATGCATAAAAATCCTCTCCTTAATGATGAGTAAAAATGTCCCTAAGAATATCTGGCCTCTCACTGGCTAAATTCAGCTGACAGATGTTGCAGGCAAAAGTGTTTCAGAATACAATATAAACAACCGCCTTTTTCACGAATAAAATATTTGTTTGTACCATGGAGCGCGAAAACTGACTATTGCGCTCGTAAAATAAAAAAAAAAAATGGCCACCAGCAACGGGAAGACACAAGAGAAGATAGCTCTGGATGGGAATCACTTAACAAGAAAGAATTCTAGCAACTCGAATATGAATTAATTTCCAAGATCTGTCACCCGTCACCCAATCGTCGTTTTTGAGGGAAGAATATACTCAGAATATTGAAGTTAAACAAATCTCTAAATCCCCCTATATTTTAATTCCGTTTAATAAACGACATACCACATATCAGCATTATTTATAAATGTCTAAATATCTCGGAGGATTTTCAAACATTGACCAAAATGTGGCATAATAAATAATCCAATGAATTGTAACATAACAGTATTCGTTTGGCTCAGTAGTAGAAAGCTCTCTTCCGGCACCGTAGGTAGCAGAATCGAATCCGGTGAAGACGCTTAACTAATTGCAGTACGCATTTCTTAGCGTCATTAAATTTTTATTTTAATTTTTAAATCATAGTTTATCCTTCTACTAAATATCTTTATTTGTATTTTCCTATTTTCTGTACGAGTATAATTATTTTGTTCTAGGGAACATAGGGAACACATGACTAATAAGGAAACCAAAACGCCACCTCCGAGACAAATAGGTGTCTCTCTCCCACTAATGCGATAACTCGCTCTCGTTTGCATGGCGAGCGTGGTCGAAAAATGAATGGGGGTTGAAAGTTCTGTTTGCTTCGCTGTGAGTGAAAATATTGATTTTTCTTTCATTACCGAAAGGCAACGCTGCATGCTTATCTCATTTTGACCTGCAGTCGTAACTACCAAGGACAGTTGAAATTCTGAGGCCTGATACTTAGAAAAGGAGAAATCGATAATGTCTTCCAACAAAAGAGATGAGTTTATTCAACTCTCTTCTGAACTATAAAATTGTAGCAAGCAGAAAGACATCCCAGAATAGTTGCATATATAACAAGAAGCAGTCGTATTTCACGTTAATTTTTTATACAATTGTATTACTAAATCGAAATTACGTAATCGTCAAATATGTAATTTCTGCAGAATTCAAATATTCGCCTTGTTTGCGAATGCAAATTTTTGGTGCTTTATGCAGAACATTGACAAGACAAATGGAGAATGTTGTAATTTTAGACGATCTTGTGGCAATGTAGAATGAATAAAATTATCTACCTAGACCGGGAATCGAACCTGCCACTTCTCGAGTTCTGGAACAACACTTTCGCACTGAGGCTGTGCATTCACTACTCTCGCGCTTTTCTTGTAACAACACATTTTAAATTAATGAAACTTGAATGTAAGATTACTTATACAAAAATTAATGTCAATTTACTTTCATGGTAGGAATCACGGAAGTCTTTTAGCTCTGTACTACTACTGTGAGCTCTCAATGAGCGTTAAAATATTTTATAAGCTCTCTAATCAAATACATTTAATCTTCATAGTTCGGTTTAGAGAACGTAGTTTTCAAACCCAACGGTAGATATCGCTGTCGGCGGTCAGGGATGTCCATCGCCCTCAAGCCGGCGGGCCAAGGCATTTTCGACGCGAAATTTTGTGTTTCCACAAGGGTACATATTTTGGTTTATATTTATTTTCTTAAAAACATTAATTTGAGTTATTTGTAATTAGTGTTAATAGTTCTCATGTATTGCATTCTCTAGCATTAAGTAGAAACGTACGTTAGTATTTCCTTGGTGTAATAATCAATGCTTGTATAGCTGCAGTTTCTGCTTATATGTGAATTTCCATTAAAAGTTGGTAAAATTTATTAAATATCTCTATATGATATACCAACCCGTGTGATTGATCCCAACTCGCCGCATTCGCAAGAAGGTTTCTCATCCCTGCTTCCCGCCTGTGACATGAGTGACTTTCCTAAGCTGATATCGCCGTGTGTCCCAAACCTTTGCGAAGGCCATTCGCGCACTCGTTCGTCTGACGCCCCTGATCTAATCGTTTTCAAGAGGAATTGTTCGCTTTTCCTCCTCTCGTGTGTTAATCAGCCGTATCTCATGCGCTCCTGCGGCAGAAGAGGAATCATATATTCCTGGAGCTGTACAGTTCAAGGAAGTTCACCTCTTGTCTTGCACTGCCATCTACATGCGCCTCTTACAATTACATCAACGCGTTACAGAACGTGGACAATGGCTAAAGGCCGGACTTTTAGGGGCAAACATTTGCCAATTTAGGTGCTAAAGTAGGTGCCAAAAATATATGCATGTTTAGATAAGATACATACCAACTGCATTTTTTAAACATGTCACATCATCAAAATTATTATTACAGATTCACATTATCATTAAAACAGATTTTCATCACCGTTCTCTGTGCCATAAAAAGGAAATTATATTGAATTACATTGTACATCTCAATGTTAAGGCAATCGAAATTTAAACCTTATATGTCAGAATGATTTTAAATGCAGAAAAAATGTGTACGTCCTCTGACACCATTGGGAGCAAACCTAACACCTTTTAGGCAATCCTTTCTTCTAATGGCAAATCATCAGCGCTTGTAACCTTTAAAATATCTCGAGTTTTGGCCACACATGATCAGATTTCTGAAGGCAAATCCTTCTAAACACTTCTTTGCTTACGAAAATTCGCCACTGTTCAGCTGCTGGCAGTTGCCCTCCTCTAGTTGGTTGATAGATGCACAAAGAGATTTGAAGGAGTGGGCATACAAGAGTCCTCTTTTCAAAGTGGTATTGTGCAAAACTTTTTCTCAGCTTTTCTGATGCACCAGATCGATCTTCGTCAATGTTACTAAAGAAATTAATTATCTGTTTGAAGTTTCGACCATAAGAATACACAATGGTTTATCCACATCCGCAGAGTCAAGACGGGGTGAGGTGGTAAAGATCGACAGGTGCTTTCCTGAATTCAAGAACATTTGCAAGACATTTAGTAAACACTTTATTGATCAACAATGTGAAATTATTTTCGACGTTTTATTCTTCACGTACTACTTCTGATCACGCACTACTTCTGACTCGATGCAACGCATGGGCTAAACAAGGGACTGTTTTTCAACTTGGTGTGTATCGTTTTCAAATTGTTACCATTCAATATCATGCAAGGTGCTTGGTCGATAACCAAAAGTAGCACTTCACATCAGGCTATGACATTTAGCCTTATTTTGGTGCAACCATCGGTGAAACGCTACGTGACGTTTGCTTTTTCTAGTTAATACATTTTTACCAACATGGATTCAACAGGACTTCCCGTTAAAGGAGTATCCTGAATGTTTAACACACACCTTTTCCGAACATCAGTCATTTATTCAAGCATGAATGCCACCGATAAGTCGCCGATAACAGAAATTATTTTCTAGAAGATTGCGTCGCAAACAGGCTTCATATCAGTGATGTAGCTTCAGTTGGTGTCACCTGCGGCAAGACTAATGGTATCTCCCCTCCCCCTTAAATTAAACATAAAAATATCTATTACTGAATATTTTATACATTATTTAATAAAAATACATTTTCACATTCATTTATTTATAATATATTAAAGTACCTTTAAGTAGATGAATTTTATGCTTTTATTAACACACAACACAAATACGAGTTTTTCTGTTGTTTTTTCTTCATATTTTGTACTGTACTCACTCTACAATACATGAAATGAAAATTAATGATAAAGTTTTTGACTTGCTCTTATTTTCTGGAAGTCAGTCGCAAGACTTCTGCAAATAATACCTTTTTACGGATATCTTTAGAAGAAAGAAATTCGATATAAATAATACGTATGGTTTTGTTCGTATTACCTCTTATTTCCATCAACAGTACACCCATTAAGATAAAGTGATCGTTGAAATCGAGACTTTGACCATTAAAGAATGGGCTCTGACCGCTTGTAATTTCCTGATTTGGTTTACATTATTCTTTGCTTTTCTTTCTTAGTATTTATGATTTAAATGTATAACTATTAAGTTTAAGTAAATCATTAAAATTACATAATTTCAAGTGCAAAATGTTCTAATTGGTGTCGTTCCTAAAATGGTGCCACCGGGGGCGGACCCCCGCTGGCCACTGCTTCTAACTACGCCACTGCTTCACATAATTCTTCCTTAAAGTGCTTTCGTCTGATTCTGCTGTTGTATTTTTTTCAAGAAATTTCTTCACTGAATGATGCTTTAGTTTTTGGAGAGGTATGTCACAGTGTATAAAATGTCGATGTTAGATCATGTGCAAATTCATCGCGCCTAGCCTGGACTTCTTCCTCGTTTTTAAAACTGCTGCCAATGAAAAATTGACTATTTAATGATGATATGAGAACTTCACTTTTCGAAACGGCGCGACTGGTCAAAATTGTAGATATATGTCAATGGATTCAGAAAGTTCGAAAAGATTCGAAAAAAATCGATAAGGACAAAGATTGTGCTTAAAATATGGTTTTAGAACAAGTGACGCATTTCAACTACCTAGGGTGCGAAATTACGTATGGAAGAGATAGGGATATCACTAGCAAGATCCATAAGTTTCAAGCAGTATGTGGAACTATAAATTGAACATTTAAAAATAAAGCACGAAAAGAACCCCTGTTAAAATTTTATGATATTCTGCTGGCCCTCCCAGTTTCACTGTATGTATGTGAACTTGGGTTCAAAAACAAGAAGATTGTACGAGAATTGAATCAGCAGAAATGAGATTTCTGAGAGAAGTAAAGGGCTATACATTAAGAGACCTAATAAAAAGTGAAAAAATAAGAGAGGAACTAGAGCGGAGAAAGACAGTACATGACAAAATTAAGAAGTACAGACAGCACTGGGTGACACATATTGGAAATATGCCGCAAGACAGACTTCCAGTGCAAGTCCTGAATTATCTGCGAGGAAAGAGAAACATTGGAAGGCTAAGAATGAGATGGAAAGAGGCTGGAACAGGCAATATGTTTAATCCGTAAAGGAAGATGATGAAGATTTAGAAAGTAAATGTACTGTCTTTGGAGACTTAAATACCATGTATGGCTGTTTATTTTGTATTGATTTCAACCTTTGTTTTTCGAAACTAGTTTTGAATGTAGCTGTTCAAAATTTCATGCGACACCAACCAATATTAACAACAAAAAGTCGAAGTAAGAAACGTATCCTTCACGGAAGGGGCATTCAGTCGAGTTATAATTCTCTCACCCAATGTTGTTAGTAAGATCCGCAGCTTTTTTACCTGAAGTCAATGAGACTCACGTAAGAATCTGTGTTTATCGGTAGTTCATAGAGTGAAACTTACAGTAACATTATTCGTGGTCAAAAAGAGATCAAGTATTGGTTTGACCCAACTTATCTCTAAATATTTCTATATCTATCTTTATCTCTTTCTCCTTAGCATCAACAGAAAATCACCAAACTGAAAATTATGTGACACACAAAATGCTTATTGTCTTGTTTTCGAGAAATGTAACCACATTTCGTAACACAAATCCTATTACATTAAGTATTTAGGTATTTTCATAGATCGTCATTTAAAATAGAATATAATTATCGATTTTTTTGTTGTTGTAGATTACGTTAGACAATTTATAAATTTCCTATCTTGCGCTCCTGTATGTTAACCAAGCTGTGGCGTGTAGTCTTTTTCGCTTTATTTCAATCAGTTGCTTCGTATGACTTAAAAGCGTGGGGAGGTGCTTGTAAATAGTATATCTAACGGCCGATTTCACCTAATACTTTTTAACCCTTCTGCTGCCGAGGGGTGTAACTGAGTTACCCCAAAGCATATTTTATTATGGTTTATCACCTTAGATTCTTTTTACAATTCTGATATCTTGTGTAATTATTTTTTTACTTATCTACCTAAAATATCTTGTTTGAAATAAACTATTATTTTGGCGTGTAGTTATTTCAAGGCTTGAATTTATAACCTGGGTTACTACCCCAATGGTATTGGGCGTTTCGGATTTACTAACATGATTTGAGGTTATGTTATCAGCGGGAGATTGAAGATAGTGTTGTGGTCATGTCTACGAAGTGTTAATACAGTATTTGTGCGTTAGTATGTGAACATGTAGAAAGATTAGTCCTTGAAAGATTTGAAAAGTTATTAAGTATTCACACTCTAGACGATTGCTATGAAGAGGATAGTGAAGTGTACAGATTGTTTTAGAGAGGGATGAAGATAATGTAGAGGTTATAGATAAAATGTATATTATTTGTGCTAAAAACGATGAAAACGTGAATAATGATGCATATGTCAGTTCAGAAACTGTTTATGAATATCATGTGAAAGAGACAATACGAATAGTACAAAGTATTCTAAAAGTGGTATGTTTTGGCACCTCTTCATCGTGGATGAAGACCTGCTTGTAAAATGTATTGTTAAAATCGCCAAATATTTTATTAATATATTCTAAATAATGTTTAATCTAGATAACCAAAACAATGTTACGACATTTATGGTACAATATTAAAAAATATATTGAATTTTCCCTGGGGTAACTTCATTACCTCCCTTGGTATTCGACTTGTGCAAAATACCTCATTAGTCGAAGGGTTAAGTAGGACTTAGTAAACTCATCCTTAATTTTAAGACGCGTTTTAAGTCGTTTTGTTGTTCGTCGTTTCACCACCCTATTTACAGTAATGCTTAGTGAAGTATAATTTAAATGCATAAGGAGAGTTGGTTGGCAATGTTGGATCCTGATGAAACCAATAAGTGACCATAAACCAACCTTGTTTGTTTTTGGTTCTGTTTTGTACTTTGGCGCAATGAGGTGGTATCATTGATAATTTTTTATGTACTTTTTTATTGATTTCGTAACGAAAAAGGAAAGAGGAGTGCGAAAATTTCATCGTCAGAGAAAGAAGTGCTCATCGAATGTATGAGAAAGTACATTTCTATTATAGAAAGGTAGAAATAAAGTTACAAATGGAATAACAAACTGACAAAAAATGATGCTTGGAATAACGTTGACCACGATTTTAAAGTAAACGAACTACAAGATAAAATATAACAAACATTAAACAAAGTTGTGGAGATAGTTAAGTTTAGATGAAAAAGGAAATGCGATAAAATTACTGAATGTAAAACTGGAATGAATTAATACCTGAATCCAAAACATGAGTTGTCATCTTTGATAGACGAAATCGGGTGCTAAAACCACTTTTATCGAACTCTTCAAAATATTCAGACCGTTCCTGTATCCACCTCGGCCTACGAGAAGGCTTCTCAAAGTTCTCATTTTCAGAGTTGTCGCATTAATCACATCCCTCCACATGGTCGCCATTTCAACGCTTTTGCGACGAATGCACGACTTAAAATGGGTAAGTGCAGCTGAGAGGAGTGCTTAAATTTAATTCAAACTTATCGTTTAAGTTCGCCTTAAAGGGTATGATGAAACTGAAACGTCTCCTAAGTCTACCTTAAATTCTTAAGACGAAATTAAAAATTTAAGTAATGGTGGTGAAACCGGCCGTTATTACCCTTAAAATTCCTCCAAAAACGAATTAACAAACTTTGCCTAAAAAAATATTAACTACAATTTGAAGATAGAATTTTTTTCTCAATGAATTCTGTTCTTAAGATTAGATATTGATGTCGCGATTTTCATGTTTGCTTTCTGAAGCGTCGGGATCTTTCTTAAAGGAACAAACAAGGTGACAAACTTATCGTATTCGGTAGGATCTCTTTGTTGAGCCTCAGGGCAGAACCTATCATTTGAGTTAAATGGGAAAACGGTACTCTATCAGATTATCTAGAGTAATCAAGTGACTTGTATCTTGCACAATACAAGAGTCGCAATCACAACAAATGGAACTTGTTCCCAACTGTGGCAATAGACTGTGCTCTTAACTTTACATTCCTATTAAGTATCATCATAATATTGTTCGTGCCAGTTCCAGACGAGCAAATACGAATCAATGATATGAGACATGAAAAATTTGCGTTAACACCAAATTCTGGTGTTACAGTTCAGAATTCCTTCCTTTTATTGTAGTCTTAAAATGAAACCGTTGAGCAAAACGTTTTAAGACTCGAAACAATGCAGGTCGTATGGGGGCCTCTAACGCGTGTTTTACCATAGACTGTTGAAAAAAGTTACTACTAACAGAAAACTCAACGAGTTCATAAGAGTTAATGATACTGGAGGCTTGCTGGTCACAAAATGTCATTTGTTTTCGTTTTGACCGTCGTATTTTCAATTACATCTCTTCCCATTGCTCAATTTCGTAACACAAATGAAAATTCTTCTCTCTCCAATCGTGTACTCGGATTTGTTGAATGAGCTCTAAATTCCAGTTTTTGTAATTAATAAAATTTCATACACATAACCGAACTTCCATGTGTGTGATTCAATGTGAATTGAAATATCTTGAGTCATAATCCACGGGAGCTTTATATTTGAGACCATTCTCTTCTTTAAATTTAAAAGTGACAAACTGATGGCACAAAGCGCTCCCTCAAACTCTAGAGTTAGCATCTCGAGGCGAGACACGATTTTCTGTTTCGAATGCGAGCGACTGGAGCGCTGCCTCGCATTGAAAGGCTTCCGAGAACGTCTCCTCGTCGCGCGTCGGGAGAACACAAGACAAAACCGGACTACGCTCCAGCGAGCACGATTCGGCCCCTCTTCAGCTTAGCTGATCATGACTGGCACCAAAAGTCGATTAAGATGTAAAAATCGTCATCAGGGACCACCCACTCTAACGGGCGTGCCCTCAGCGTCTCTGAGCTTCAACCTCTCTCTGTTTGTTCCCTTCAGACAATGAAACATCGTCTAGAGTCGTTTGGGAGCTACCTGAGTATTCTTCACCCAATGATAAAAAATGTTCCTCTAAATAAAACCATTTCTTGATACGCTTAATCAATCGACCTACAAGAAATCAGTTCTTTTATTGCCAGTTGAGTTATGTCAAAGTTTTTGTTTTTAGTGACAGCGAAACCAAGACCTTCTCCCTGAGTCTACAATATAAATCAAGAATTTCACGTTTATATGCAGGGGCAGTTCTGCATCTCGCTAATTTCCTCTTGCCACTCCATCACACCTTCCATTTATTTAATGACATTAGTAAAATTAAATGTTTATTTATTTATTTAATGAAAGTTGTAATTATGTTATTCCTGCATTCCGCGTATATTCCTCACAAACCGTATAGAAAGTTATATCTGGTTTACATATTGTTTTAATAAAAGTAGAGTAATTATATTAATGTTATTTTGCGACTTTGTCCCATCGGAAAATATATTAATCGATATTGCAAAATTTAAATTCCTGACATCTTTAGTACTATCTAGAGAAAACTAGTTTTCAACAGATCGTTATTTCGTGAAAATTATTATTTACAACTCAGAGCTAGAATTATTCGCATGAGCTAGAATCTCTGGTTTTCCTATTTGTTAACAAGTGGCTAAACCAACTTTGTTGAAATTGATAAATTAAGAGTGTTTTAACATGAATCAGGCTCCCCGCAGAACCATGCAGAACGATCTCTTATTGCCTTGTTATTGCATTGTTATTTTCTGGTACAGCGAGTGGAAATTACTGAATGAAATTAAAGATTCTTCTTCCAAAGTGACGTGCTCCATTTCCCATTGTTTTCTAATTTTATGGATTAATATATTCTTAATACTCTTTTCTATCATCATGCTGCCAACTTACGTCTATATTAAAAAATTTTCAAAAACTGTTGAAACCTACCTTGGACTATAAGGCTGAATGTGAATACTTTCTTTTCCTGAAAAAAATTGCGCTTCATGGAGAAACGTCACTTTGGAAAAAAGCTCTTTAATTAATAGTAGGAATCTTACTCAGTGTGTAAAATGATTTATTCAAGCAGGAACCTATGTAATATTTAAGGTGCATTGGATTGAATTCTTGATGTTTCATGTTTAATTCAGTCATTTTACTTTCATGTAGCCACTATCCTAGGAAATCTCACTGCGAGAATGAACATCCTCAGATACTATCTTGCTGTCTCCTTTATAACTGTGTCCTCTATAACTCTTTGTAGCACTTCCTCGTTACCTACTTATATTTTGCAAAACTGATGGGAATTCTCGTTAAACGCTTTTAATTGCTGAATTTCAATTGAAAACAAGTGTTAACTCCACCTTTCTTGAAACTTTATATACGTCCATTTATTTTTTAAACAGTGATTTATTTTATACAACTTTCACATCGCACATTAAATAAAATTCTTAAAATCACGTTCACATCACATTTTAAAACATTAAAAATTTTATAAATGTTATTGCCATATTCTTCAAAACCATATTTCCATATATTTCACTGCGTTTCCTGTCGTGGTCTTCGACCCATCTTCAGACATCTGTGAATATTATGATTTATTTACATTAGTATTTAACAATTTTTTTCTCTTTATTTTTAGTCGCATTAACGACTGAGGTTATTAGTGACTACATTTTTTATAACAGGTGTTTACAGACAATTATGGCTTCATTCGTCATTACATTAACATAAGTATCGTAATGTATAGGTCATAACATAATATAGTATCACATATTATTTACCTTACATACCATCAACATACAGTATAATCAGAACAGGGTCATAACATATCTTTTCGAGGGTTAGATATCATTTCATAAACATAAGCATAACAACATATAGATTATAACATAATGTTATTTATCTACCATACTCGTAACATAATCATACAATCATACACATCAGCTCGAGAGATACGAGCGGGCTTACCATAATTTTATATTTCAAGCATGGCATTTGTGTTTTTTGCAAATTTTAACAATCTGGTTCTGAAAGGGGACAGAGTACAGGATTTTATCTAATTCATTTGGATTAAATACATAGTTCTAATATGTTCATATTTGCGACAAGACGTAATAATATGTCCGACTGATAGTCTTACTTGACACATATCACATAGTGGTGGTGAGGTATTCTCCAGCAAGTACCTGTGTGTAATTTTAGAATGACCAGTTCTAATTCGCGTAATTAAAACTTGTTCGCGTCTAGTCATCGTGGGTGATAGGAATAAATCGATTGATTTGTGGGTATTACTAGTTTTATGACATCGCCATATCGGTTCCCATTGCTGGATCATCTTCCTATGTATGAATCTTATGACGTCTTGCTTGGAATATTCCGGGTTAGGTCTTACATTGTTTCCTTGGAGATCAATTACTATCTTTGTATTAGTTTCATTATTATGTATTTCGGTCGTAATAATTGAATACAGCTGATTAGGTAAAAGACGAAAAATTACTGATAAGCCTTGAAGTTTAATCATATGAAGTAGTTCTTTCATTCGAGCCGTCGTTTTGGATTGTCTTTCATCATATATTTTGAAGTTATCTTTTGGGATTTTATTAGTGATGATAGTGGCATCGGTACAGTTTTAGATTATCCTTAAGCGCTTCCAGAATTGCATGGTTAAACATGTTTTCTTGACTAGCAATGTTCATAAACCGGAATTTCACCAAAGATTTGGGATCCTTCACTATGGCCTCAGAAAATGTTGTATTATTGCGCTCGTCAATGAAGTATTTATCATTATTATTTTTTGTATTTATCAAAGGTTTTCGCGGTATTTGAGTTTCCATTCGTCTGAGTCTAGGTTGTAATGCTGAACTTCAACCAGAGATTTATCAACATCGATGGTGTTGATAATCCAGGGATTTACAGCGGGGGTCCTTTGACTTTCTATTGGGAGATTCTATATGTTGAGGGAGCTGAATAGCATAGCTACTTTATTATAGAAAGGTGTAGAACACTGGATTTCCACTTCTAATTCCAGGAATACATACATCATTACGTATTATCTTGTTTAGGGATGTTTTGGCTTTAATTGCGTATTTGATTGACAGGGTTTGTCTTTGAAATGCGAGGTTGGTTTCTCGCCGTTTCGATGAGGATCCTACCAGTTGGGCTTGTGTGAAAGCAACCAGTGCTTATTCTGAGTCCGCAATTGTGCAAGGTGTCCAGTTTCTTGAGAGTTAAATTGCACGCTGAATTATACACAATAGATCCGTAATCTATTTTACTTCCTACTAAGGCTTTGTATGTAAGTGGTATTTTTGTCTGATCCCCAGTTGTTGTGATTAAGACACTTCAGGACGTTAAGTCGATTTTGCATTCAAAATATGTTTTAGAAATATGTTCCTGCCATGTAGCCTGTTGTCAAATATCAGACCCAAGATTTTTGTATGTTGTGACAGTCTTAATTGCTTTGTTGCCCAGGAATAATTTCGGGTAGAAGGGGCTTAATTTTTTAGAAAAAATCATACATTCAGATTTATCTGTCGAGTATTTAAAACCAGTTTTCATTGACCATTTGTAAATACAGTTTTACAGCAGTTTGCATTAATTCATTGGTTGAATCGAAGTTCCTTCCTTTGAATAATACCATATCGTCGGCGTATTTTTCCGCACAACTGGGCTTACAATATCATCATCAGCGTCATTTATAGCGATTAAATATAGAGTCACACACTGAGCACTGAACTTGCGGTAGCCCATTATTAAGTTTCTTAATTGTTGATAAATTATTACTTACAAGTACTTAAATACTTCTGTTGCTAATAAAGTTGGTAAGGAACTTAAACATATTGCTCTTGATACCAATACTATTTCATTTCATTTCATTTTATTTTTATTGGTAATATAAGTTACATAGATCAGTACCTTGTACTTTTACATGTGCATTCTTAGCAACTTAATTTAACTTAAATCTAAGACAAACACACAGGGTAAAATGGAAGCGCCTTACTTTATTTTACGACTCGGACTGAATTGTCTAAAAAAGCCTTGAATAGGGGAACCCTGTTTTTTTAATTCTAGTACGGTAATCCGGGATTTGAGCGAGGTTGAATGGGATAGTTGGTCGTTTGTTGGATGAAAGAGTAGAATTTTGCTGGAAAATCCTTGGTTAATGAATGAGATGTATGTATGGAATATTTTAAATTCTTTGTGCAATTGAAGATTTGGAAACGAACCAAAGGGGCTTGAGTTATTGGTTCTGGGAGGTAACTTGTTCCTGGATGATTTGGGATTTGTATTAAGTTTGGTTATTGAGGCATTTACTCAGATGGGGGCACGCGTAGGTCATAGTAGGGTCGGATAATATGTTTGTAGAGGGCTATTGGGTTGTTTAGAGATTTTTTTGATAATTTTTGATACTTTTGTGATTTATGAGTGGTTTTAGTTTGGAGGATCTTTACTTTTTGCTTGATGCGTTATTGCATTGTGTATGATTCCTTCCAATGAAGGTTCGTATCAAAGATTTAGATCTAGATATTTGATGTTTTGAGTGGGTGAGAAGACCATGGAATTAGTGAACTATTGATTTGGAGGGGGGAGGGATGAACATTTGTCTGAGAGTGAAGATTTTTGCGTTGGATTTTTCGGCGGTGAGTTTAAGTTTCCATTTTAAGGACTATTCATCAATTTGTCTAAAGTGTACTTTTAAATTACTTATTTCTTAAGATGTGCATGAATAAACTTGGATCCGTAAATTATGGTATCGTCGGCGAATTGCCCAATGTTGGTGTTGGGTGCCTAACTGGGAGTGTCAGCTTACGTAAAGATTAAAAGAGTGTGGAAGGTTAACGGAGATCCTTGAGGGAGGACCTACTTGTATTTTCTGGGGGTGTGATGTGTGATTAATCAATTCGTAGACTGCAAAAGTTCTGATCCGATAACAAACTTAGTTATTGTGGTGTTGAGGAGATTATACCGGATCCTATAGCTTTTAACTTGTGAACGAGGCCAATGTGCCAGACTCTGTCGAAGGCTCGAGTTAGATCTAGACACGTGACGATAGTGTGCTGTTTTTTCTGGAAAGTTTCCTGGATGAATTCATGAACCCTAGTAATTGGTGGGAGGTTGAATGGTGTTGATGAATCCGAATTGATGATGGGGATAGCTTTAATGGTATTACGTAGTGTTTTAAATCTTTAAGGATAATTTTATCTAGTAATTTAGCTAGTGTGGTAGAAGACTGATCGGTCCTGTAGCTTTCAGGAATATTACGGTTTTTGTTTGTTTGAGAATCGGAATAATGATAGAGAACTTCCAATTCAGTGGGATAGTACCCTAATCTGAAAATTGAATTGTATATATTGTTATGTAGGCTATAGTGTTTGATGGGAGATTTTTGAGGATGACGTTCGAAATTTTGTCGTGCCCCGGAGCCTTTTTATTGGGTAGCAATCTAATTACGGACTTGATTTCGTCCGGGGTGGAGAACTTTATTCTGTGCGGGACATTAAAATTTGGGGCGCGGGCTGATGTTTTATAGAGTTGTGATCAAGGTGATCGAGAGCCGAATGTGGTGAGAACGATTGAGCAAGTGATCTGCTAAAATTTTAGCTTTATCTAATGAACATAACTTTTGCCTCAAGGCGTATTTAATGGAGGCATTATTGTTCGCGTTTTTAGAATTCGTTTAGTAAATGTCAGAGTGTATTGTTATGGGTGTTTAACGATTGGATCATTTTATCGTAAGAAGTGTGATAATAATTCTTAATGGCTCATTTTGTTATATTGGTTAATGTATTTAGTTCTTTTTAATTAAGGGACTTTTGGTTTTGATCCATAGTCTTCTAGTTCGATTCCTTGTATTGATTATATTTAATATGGATTTCGGTAGATCGTTATGAGGTTTTGTATATTACCGGAGGGTTAGCTTTTATTATTGAGCTAATTGTGTTTGAAATTAGGTTGTTTAGTGTGATGATCGATTGATTTATTTCTATTCTGTTATTTAGAATTTTAAATTTCGGTGTAGAATTAGACAGTACGTTTTGAAGGTTTTCCAGTTAATGTGTTTTGTGTTTAAGGTATGTGAGGGTGGGTGAGAAACGGGTAGTTGCTGTGTCGAGATTAATACGGGGAGATGATCCGAGTCGAGTTCCCATAGCGTATGTGTGAAAAAATTAATTGGAGAGTTGGATAGGGCTATGTCAAGAATATCCGGAAGCTTGTTAATGTCCTTCGAAAAGTGAGTAGCTTCTGCCGGTGCTAATATTGTAAATTAAGATCTGAGAATGGTTTTTTGGTAAATACCTACTCGCTGGTTTGGAAATTCTACATCTCCAGGAAATGTTTTTGGAATTCAAGTCTTCTAATATAGTGGGGACTGGATAGGTTAAATAGCCCATTGAAATTTGTTTTATGAAGCTTTATTTTAGGTGGCTTATATAAAGAGCTATAAGGGTGTGAATTTGGTTATTTATTGGTAGGTTTATTGCTGTGCACTCCGAGGCCTGGCGTGGTAGGTAAGTTAATTTTGATGTAAGGGATCGTATAATGTATTAGAAGTATACACCCCCGCCTGTTGAAGAGGGTCTATCCTCTCTTTGTGTGATGTAACCTGATATTTTGAAGTTGTCTTTAGGCTTTAGATGAGTTTTCCGTGATTGCGGCAATTTTTACGTTGTTGGCTGTTAGAAAATAGGATAATTCAGCTTTTTTGTTTAAAATTCCATTGGCATTCCAATTCATTAGGACTAAGTTACTGCTGTGTTGTTGCATTACCAACGTTACTGTTAAACGCCGACACGATGGAATTTTGAATATTACTAATTAAAGAAGGGATGATTGAATTTAGTAAGTTGATAATAAAGGTAGAGATAAAATTTACAATTGAATTGAGGAAAAAGGAGTTGTGATTGTTCGAATTTATACCATAAGAGGAGGGGGATCAATGTGTATTACCATTATTTGCCCGGGGTGAAGAATTTCTATTGTTAGGATTAGGAGGGGCGGGTTGGAAATTTGGAATATTTTCTGTTTGAGGGAGAAATGGAAAGTTTTGGTTTGAGAGGGGAGAGGATTATTGATGTTGCTAGACTTTTTTGTTCTGGCCTGACTGCTTTTGCTTGCCGACTCCAGTAAGTTCTTATAATACGAACATTCTGGAGTGCCCTTACACAGTTTACATTTGTGAGTATTCTCCTTATTTGGACAATTAACCGAATAATGACCTTCTGCACAAAAAATACAAGCATGTTCGTGATTACAGTGGTTTTTGTGTGCCCGAAATCAAGTCAACGAAGGCATTGAACCGGGCCCTTAATTTTGTTCCTTTTTTTCCGGCTTTACATATAGGTTACAGATTTGTTTAGTTTGTAGAATGGTTTCTATGTTCTGAGAGCCGTTAAATTCCGTTGCAATCACCGGTATTGGAGAACTGTTTTTGAACAGTCTAGTGACACTTAATAGGGAGGGGTGTTGTGCTTTGAGATCTTGATATAAATCCTCTTGGATGATGGATACGTGAAAGTTCTTGAATATTATAGAGAATTTCTTGTTCCCCGGACCTTTGTAAGAGTGAAAATCCCTTTTAGTTTGAATGAGATATTTAATTGCATTTCTAAAGTCTGTAACGATTGTAAACTTGATTTTGAGTTTGTTTGTCATTGTAATCAGAGGTGAATTGGGGGTTACGTTGTTTTTTATTTCCCTATTAAATTCTGCTGCATTAGAGATGAATTTCACATAATTGGGGGATTTTCACATTTTCCGAGGTTTCCGGGGGGTTTGCATCCATAAACGAAAATCTATTGTCACGGTTCTCTAGATTACCTAGGGGACCGAATTTGATGCCAACTGGCACTGCTAATCTACGTCTTTGGTGAGCTTTTTAGGAGGTTATTCTGTTTGATTACCATCTGCATGGCTTCTTTTACCGAAGTTACCGTTAACGACACTATTTCACTTTCACTAGAAGACACACTCCCTGCGCCATTGCCTGGAGGTTGGCTACTAACCTGATGGGGGCCACCTGTAGCCAAGTCAAGGTATGTAACATTCGTACCGTCTAAGCTGCCGACTTGAGAGTGCAGGTTGAGATGGCCGCTATGGAGATGGAGACCCATGTTGTCGATGCCAGGGGGTTGGTTATCATACTGAAGGGTGGACTTTACCTCCATGGCGCTCTCCGGGTTGTACAGAAGCGCCATTGAATCAGCTACGGCTTTGGCCGAGGCCAAGGCCTGCCGAGGCGGCTTCACTGTTTATGTTTTAATTAATTTTAATTAATTAATTAATATTTAATTATGTTTTAATTAAAGAAGTATGACTGGATCACTACACACAACACTGCACTAAGTTAAGATTGCAACAATAGTTTATGAGACGCTGCTAGACTGGGTAGACCGCGAGAGTTGAGAGTCAACACAGCACGACACTGGCGGATATCCCTTAGCGCTCAGAGCTCCACTGGGAACGACCCGTACCCGACCGAGACTCGAAGCGAAGTGCCGATACCAATACTAAGTAATTTAGCAGCTACACGGTGTGTCCATACCATATCGTATGCTTTTTCGATGTCTAGATTTACCAAGATAACAGGCTGTCAGTGAAGAAAGGCTCGTTGGATTATCGTTGTCGTGCTAATAAGATGAGAGGAGGTGGAGTGTCCAGTTCTGAATCCAAATTGGTTGTCTTTTATTAAATGTTGAGATTCGACGAACCACCTTATTCTTTTGTTAATGATTTTTTCTAATATTTTGCATAGGTTGCAAGTCAATGAGATTGGTCGGTAATTATAGCTATTTGATTGGTATTTGCCAGGCTTGGGAATCGGAATGACAGTGGTAGTTTTCCAGAGTTGAGGAAATACATTATTTAGCCATATATGGTATATATTTTTAATAAAATGTTAATAGCACTCTTTGGGAGATTTTTAATTAGGCAGTTTGGAATATTGTCTGGTCCAGGAGCTGAGTTAATAATCTTTTTTAAAACTTCTTGTAGTTCGTGCATGGAAATTGGGGAATTCGTGTCATTATCATAGTTGATGTCATCAATAAGTTTCATATTTGATTCACTTTCAGCTTTTTCTTCATATGCGATGAATTCCGTATGGTAATTGGAAGTGCTGGAATTATTCATGAAGGTTTCGGCAAATTCCTCAGCAATAATTTTGGGGTCGCTTATTATCTGGTCATTGCAACGCAAGAAATGTATAGTACTCTTCGACTTCATACCACGTATAGATTTGATTTTTTTCAAACTCTGATTTGAGTTCGATTGGCTGTTGATTGAAGAAATATATCCAATCCATGATCTAGCTTTGTTGATTTTCACAGTTCTGCGGACAATAGCTCTGGATCTCTTATAGTTAATGCGACTATCATCATTTCTTCTTTTTTATACCGGTTAAATGCTTGTTTAGCGTTCATAATTGCGACTTTGCATTCAGTATCCCACCAGGGAACGCTTTTGAACTTAAAAGGGCCATGGTGCGTTTGTGTTATTGAGTTAGCAGAATTGGATATAATATTATTGATTTTGCTATCTGGTCAATATTATTGTCGTCCTTGAAAATATCTTCTTCATCGAGGTGCTCATCAATTTTTTCTTGATAGTCCAGCCAATTAATATTCTTATAATTAGGGATTGGGTTGCGCCATTCATGACTAATGGACACATTTGGTTCATGGATATCAATCAGTATTGGAAAGTGATCACTATCATAGAGGAAATCCGTAACAATCCAGTTACATTTCTGTGCTATTGTAGGAGAAGCTATTGAAAGATCAATCGCACTTAGTCTGCTGTTACTGATATTAATATTTGTGGGATCACCAGAGTTGATGATGATGCTGTCATGGTCGTCAATTACTTTTTCCAATAGTCTGCCTCTTTTATCAATTTTGTATGACCCCCATAAAGAGTGGTGGCAGTTAAAGTCCTCAAGAATTATCAATTCCTCTTTTATTTGGTTTATAATATCAAGCATTTCAATTTCTTGTAGTGGGTACCTATTAGGGATATAAACATTTCCAATACATATAGGGTTGGTTGAATTAATTTTAATTGCCACAAATTCCATATCAGTTTCAATTTTTAGAATTTCAATGGGAATCGTTTTTTGGAAGATATTGCCACACCACCACATGCATATTCAGGGTTGCTTCTATTTTTAAAGGTGCAGTTATATCCATTTATATTCCCATATGTTTTTCCTTCAAAGTTTGTTTCTTGAATACAGATTATATCAGGGCTATGTAGTTAGCATAAGTATTGTAAGTTTTCTAACCTGCTGTAAAAACTATGTAGATTCCATTGCAGAACTAACATAACTTCTTCTTTGTATTATATTCAACTTTCAGTTATATCAGCATGATTTAAATTCTATGGAATAATCTGAATAAGTACCCTCGTGGAAACATAAAATTTCGCGTCGAAAATCCCTTGTCCCGCGGGCTTGATTGCGATCCGGCATCCCTGACCGCCGACAACTAGATCTATCGGTGGGTTTGAAAACTACGTTCTCTAGACCGAAATATGAAGATTAAATTTATTTGATTAGCGAGCATATAAAATATTTTAACGTTCATTGAAAGGTAACTGTAGTAGTACACAGGTAAAAGGCTTTCATGTTTAATAACCATGAAGCTAAATTGACAATAATTTTTGTATATGTAATTTTGCATTCAAGTATCGTTAATTTAAAATGTGTTGTTATAAGAAGAGTTCTAAAGCAGCGAGTAGACAGCTCAGATCCAAAGGGCTTTTCCAGAATTGGAGAAGAGGTGGGTTCGATTCCCGGTCTAGGTAGATACTTTATTCATTCTACAATTCCACGTCTAAATTACAACATTCTACATTTGCCTTGCTAACGTTCCGTATAAAGCACCCAAAATTTGCATTCGCAAACTAGGCGAATATTTGAATTCTGCAGAAATTACATATTTGACGATTATGTAATTTCGATTTAGTAAAACGATTTGTATAAAAAATTAACGTAAAATACGACTGCTTCTAGTATTATTGTACAACTATGCTACGGAATGTCTTTCTGCTGGCTACAGTTTTATAGTTCAGAAGAGAGTTGAATAAATTCTTTTGTTGAGAGACTTTATCGATTTTCTTCCTAAGTACCAGGCCTCAGAATTTCAACTGTCCTTGGTAGTTACGACTGCAGGTCAAAATGAGATAAGCATGCAGTGTTGCCTTTCGGTAGAGAAAAAAAATCAATATTTTCACTCACAGCCAGGCAAACGGAACTTTCAACCCCCATTCATTTTTCGACTACGCTGACCCCTCTTACTCATTACCCTCATATACTCTTTGCGCTCACCATGAAAAATAGAGCGAGTTATCGCATGAATGACAGAGAGACAACTATTTGTCTCGGAGGTGGCGTTTGTGGTTTCCTTATTAGTCGTGTGTTTCATATGTTCCCTAGAATAAAACATATATAGAGAAAATAGGAAAATATAAAATAAAGATATTTTGTAGAAAGATAAATACCTCTTTTCAGGACTACCATGATTTAAAATAAAAATAAAAATTTAATTACGCTATGAAATACGTACTGCAATAAGTTAATTTGACAAAAAAAATCAGGAATAAGCAAAGCGTCTTTCAGCGGTTTCAATCCTGCTGTCTAAGTTGCCGGAAGAAAGCTTTCTATCATTGAGCCAAACGAATACAATTACATTGCAGTTCATCGGATTATATATTGTTGCACATTTTGGTCAATGTTTGAAAATCCTCCGAGATATTTAGGTATTTATAAATAATGGTGATATGTGGCATGTCGTTCATTAAACGGAATTAAAATATAGGGGGATTTAGAGATTTGTTTTACTTCAATATTCTAAGTATATTCTTCCCTCATAAACGACGATTGGGTGACGGGTGGCAGATCTTGGAAATTAATTCATATTCGAGTGGATAGAATTCTTTCTTGTTAAGTGATTCCCTTCCCGAGGTATATTCTCTTATGTCTTCCCGTTGATAGTGGACATTTTCTACTTAACGAGCGCAATAGCCGGTTTTGGCGCTCCATGATATAAAAAAAATTCATGAAAAAGTAAATATAATAGCACTAAATATGAAAGTTACTTTTCCTCGCAATTTACCCATACATTGAGCACGCGGGCGGTGTTTATATTGCATTCTGAACACTTTTTGCCTGCAACATCTGTCAGCTGAATTTAGCCCGTGAGAGGCCAGATATTTCTTAGGGACATTTTTACTCATCACTAAGGAGAGGATTTTAATCACTAAGAAATCTTGAAATATACTTTTAAAAATATGCATTTATTATCTAAAAATTCTGAAATATGCACTTTAATATTCAATTAAAATTAACAATATTTCATTTCATCTTTAAATATTTCTTGATAAAATTCTGGAGAGGCATGCTTCGAATGAAAAGATATACAATTTTCGTGCAAACATAATTTAATTTACGCTTCTTCGCGAGAGAAATAATTGAAATAAATATTCACCTTAGTGAAATACATTGTATGTCTAGTTGTATTTCTAAGTTATCAAAAATTATCCTAAATTTGCACAAGTATTTTATCATCTATATAAAAAACCGCTGTGACATGGTCCTTCGAATCAGTGAACGCTCACAAATAAATAGATTCTATGAAATAATTAAAGGTTTTGTAGATAAGTCTCTATTTTAAAGAAATATGCAAAAAATCTATAATTACAGGAATACGCACCAACAGGAAAAAATCTGCTAAATATGCACTAACATATTAATCCATACATCATATTCTAATCAAATGTCAAGAAATTTCACTTAGCTATGCATTGATTCAACGGACAAAAATATGCAAAATCTTAGAAATTCGCTTCCTACTCATCATGTTGTGCTCCCAAGGTTTCTTCAAATTTCGTTTGGGGAGTGATTTCGTTGACGTATGAACGACATGCAGGTGGCACGTCGCACACTACCGCGCACCTACTTCTTGAATCAAACCCTACAGCACAAGGAAAATGTAAGCATTTTTTTATATTCTTATATTTCACCGATATTTCTACTTTTATTTCTTCAAATGTATTTCATATGTATTATTATTATTTATATTATTATTATTATTATTATTCCACTACATCACGACTTATGTCATGTTATGTGTCGGCTGAATATAAAACCTACACCAGGTTGCAACCAGCTACCTAAGGAGTAGATCTAGGGACTGTCGGTGCCTCTACAATACTTTGCGCAAGTTGTGGGCTGTTCCAAATAAAGCGATTTCTTGCACTTCCCAGTCCTTTGAATTACCTGGGAGTTTAGACAAGTTCTTACACAAATTTTGCGGAACAAATCCCAGAGCTCCGATAACTATCGGGATGACCTGTGCTTTTACGCGCCACATTCGGCTGATCTCGATTTCCAAACTCTTGAATTTAAGACGTTTCTCTGCCTCCTTGGTAACGACGTTTTGATCGCAAGGTACAGCAACATCGACAAGTAAACACGATTTGTTCTCCAAATCCCGGATGACTATATCCGGTTTGTTTGCCGCTATCGTGCGATCAGTTTGAATTTGTTGGTCGTACAATATCGTACACAATCCAACAGACGTCACCGGTTTCGGTGAGTGTTCGTACCACTGGGGGCATGTGTTCGGAACTTTAAGGGCGGTACAGATCTGCCAGTGGAGGTAGCTATACACCCTGTCGTGTCTTTTCAAGTATTCGGTCTTTGCTAGGATTGGACAAGCTGAGACAATATGATCGATGTTTTCTACGTGTTCCTGACAAATGCGGCATTTATGATCTTGGGAAATTATTATTATTATGAATATATTATTATTATTATTATTATTATTATTTTAATTTGGTTTTCATTTTTCTAAGAACTTTGCATTATATTGTTGCAGGTCTTAAAGTATTCTGAAGAATTCTGAAGATGTCTGTATCTGACATTGCTTGAGAGTGTGGTGGCGTTACCTGTGATACCTTTCACCGTATAGTGTGCGGGAACATATGTCAACTAAGAGTTACATAACATTTATCCAGTAACCATGATTCCGAAGACGGAAACTAAAAATCTTGCTCTGTTTCTGTTAAGATTTGCTATCACAAATGTTATACGTCTAATAGTCAATGTTTGTGTTTTCTCATTTTATTTTGAAATAAAAAACAATTATTATATTATTTTGTTTTGATGTTGTTTAGAATAAGAAAAATCTTTAAAAAACGAAAGCAATCTCGAGATGCATCTAATGTCCATGCTATTGAAATAAATGCAGAATTGTTCTGACATCGCGAGTATCGGCGGGTTAAGTGTTAACATTTAATATTTACGTATGTTGATTGTTTCACGTCATTTGGGGAATTTTTCTGTTTAGTTTTTAAACAGAACTAATTGTTTTAATGCTTTGGGATTGTTGGTCCTGCTTATGCTGGTTGAAATATTTTAGAAATCTCCACAAAAAATCATGGGCGGTCCAAACTGCCATGCGAGCTGAATCGTTATAAAAAAATGCGCGCGTGGTGCAGGGTTAAAATCTATTATTGTTATCTCCACTCTACATAGCGAATATTTTTCATTTCCAATACAACCAATCAATTTCATAATTTCTTCAGAATTTATATATTCGTGTCCTTCGCGAAAGCGAATTATGACTGATTTATGCATAACATTGTCAAGAAAAATGTAGAATGTTGTAATTTAGACGATCTCGTGGAAATGTAGAAAGAATAAAAATATCTACCTAGACCGGGAATCGAACCCAACTCTTTTCCAGTTCTGGAACAGCGCTTTGGCTCTGGCTCTGAGCTGCCTAATAGCTGCTCCATTGCTTATCTTATAACAACGCATTTTAAGTTAACGAAATTTGAATGCAAGATAACATATACAAAAATTATTGTCATTTTAGTTTCATGGTTATTAATCATGGAAACCTTTTACCTCTGTACTACTACAGTTAGCTCTCAATGAGCGTTGAAGTATTTTATATGCCACCTAATCAACTAAATTTACTCTTCATAGTTCGGTCTAGAGAACGTAGTTTTCAAACCCACCGATAGATCTCGTTGTCGGCGGTCAGGGTTGCCCATCGCCATCAAGCCTGCGGGACAAGGCATTTTCGACGCGAAGTTTTATGTTTCCACGAGGGTACATACAGTATTTAGGTACTGTCTAAACTGAATTCTGAGTCAGCGGACTCCCTTCTGGGAATACTTTTTTCTAATTTTTTGATAACTCTTGTAAATCTGCCCTTTATAGATCTTTCTTTCAGTAGTTTGTATGTTTCTTTCAGCATACCAATTGTTGCATTAAAATCAGTTGATTAATCTTTCATTATAGGAAGGGGGTCAGGTGCTCCAAAAGATGTTTCAAGGAATGATTTGAATTGGGTGTACGAGAGAGGAAGTTTGTCTTGCTTGGAGTCAATATAGGTTTTGGTTGGGAGCAGAAGATCTTCTATTGACTTGTTAGCTAAATTGTCTTGAGAGGCAGGTTCTTCATTTGCATTTTTTGCTCTCTTTTTCTTTGAGGGTTTACAGCCTTTGTCTTTACATTTTACACCACTAGAGTTGATATATTCTCAGGTGTAGAGGATGATTCAGATGGGAGGCTTCTTTTTTTGATAGGAGGGACGTTTGTATAATCCAGCAGTCGAGCCAGATGGATTATGACCTGTTTGTTCAGTAGAGGGAATCTCTATTAAAATATTCTCATTGTTGTTATCTGTTGCTCTATTTATAATTGGTGAAAGGCTATTGTTATTAATTGGGCACTTGCTGGCAATATGGCTTTCATTTTTGCATTTGAAACAGGTGATATTATCGGTTGTGAAAAATAGTCGATATGTCGTATCTTCATATGGAATTAGAAGTGATTGCGGTAATTTATGTACTTCATCTGGGTGAACAAAGACTTATCGCGTGAAGCTCATAATATGAGACATACCTGCTGTTGTTACCTTGACTGATGCTAAGGTAACAACATTTTTAGGTCTCTCAATTGAGTCAAACCGCAAATGAAACGTCTTTTTAAATGAATTGAACTCAAAATTAAATTAATTATGCTACACGTTCAGAATCCTTTGAAATTCAATCAATCTTCATACTGCTCGTTGTGTACATTTCCCGAATGTTCATTCTCGCCTGAAATATGGCATTATATTCTGAAGAAACATTCTTATAGCACCTAAATGTTGAGATTGCAAAAAGAACTAGTGGTGCTAAAACAGCACTTACTTTTTCGCCCGTATTTTCACGCAAAATTACGCCAAAAGTACTCAAATTTTCGAAAAGTTGTATATTAACTTTTTTCAAAATCCATCTTTAAGGAACGGATTTCAATCAGGGAAAAAATCTCTATCTTCATTATCGTAGGTGTAGGAAGACGCCGAAAAAATTTTGAATTTTTTGCAATTTCCGAAAAATCAAGCTTTTCAACGAACATGAGACCTGCACCACTCTCTTAAATGTCCTTCACACAATCCCACAACAAAACCACTCCACACTATCCAAGAACCCGAAAATTAAAATGTCAGTTTCAAATTCAAGGGGTCGCGACATCCCCCAGATCGATGGAGGAATATCAATTTTGGAGAAAATCTGGTTTAGCCGCTATTGTTCACAGGTAGACAGACAGACGGATGGACGGGCAGACAGGCGTTTTGGTGTGATTCGATTTTTGGGTGTCAAAGACCCACAAAACATGGATTCTGGTTACACCACGTCTTAGAGATTTTTTTTATAAATTTAACAACACAATTTATCCAGCCACTCTTTATTACCAGGACCTGGTAATAAGAGTTTTCTGCAGAAATTCCCCATTTTTTCGTGGAGGATTGCATAACTTTCTTTCTACTCCGAAGAGCAGAAATAAAAATAATTGAACGAATAATAAGCAAATCCCACCCTCGTGATTTTTGTAAACCTACTTGGTTTACAAAAGGTAAGGTACACTAGTCCTGGAGCTTTACTTTCTCGCTGGTGGATGAATATTATTCCTGTGAGCCATTCCACGTCAAATCGCACAAGAGTTGACACGACATTTTTTAAATTCACGATATTTTTTTTCTTAAATCTGTACATCAAAAAAAGAGACACGTATTTTTTCATTTGCCTGAAAGTTGATTATTTGGGTAGTTATGGCTATATTAAATTTTGGAATTTACGGGTACTCCACAAAATAAGATCAATTATCTCTCCGAATGTACCAAATATAAAAATTTCTGGTTTGTGTGATTTAATACTTTAAAATGTGCATTTTATTCCTCTGTAAATACATTTTTCAAAAAATATTTTTTTCATTTTAAAAAATGTATTTTTTTTTTCAAAAAAAGTAAAATTTCTATTTAAAACTCGATGAGATAAAAATTTGAAAAAAATATAGGCGTGTTCCTTGTTCAATTTTCTATAAAATACAACAAGAAAAAAAGCGGGCACTTCACACATACAGTTCTGAAAAAATCAATTGTGAGTATGACGGCGCCCTCTGCCTCTGCCCGTGCACTAACGAATTGTGTTCGGCCAGTCTTTGATGCAAGTGCTGAAGAACTAAAAAAAGAATGACCGTCTGCCTGATAAGGGTTTCAAGAGTTATTAGTATTTCAGATGTTCATTCTGCCCCCAGAATGTATGTCATACATATTTTTGTGGGTAACATCGTGGGTGACTTGTGGGTCATCTATGTTCTTAAGGGTGAGAGCGAAACGAATTGAAATACGAACCATTCCACGTCAAATCGCACTCGAATTGACACGACTATTTAAAAAAAAAATAAATGACACGAAAATATGGCATTCATTCTGGACATCAAAACAAGAGGCACGTGTTTCTTTACCTGAAAATTGTTTATTTGTGTAGTTGTGCCTATATTAAATTTTGAAATTTACGCGTACTTTGCAAACTATGATTAATTGACGCCCTGAATGTACTTAACATAAAAATGACTGGTTTGTTTCGTTTAATTTTTTGATATGTGTATTTTATTCATCTGTAAATTACTTTCTCAAAACATAAATGTCATTAAAAAATTGTAATTATTTTAAAAAAAACGAAAATTTCTTTATGAACTCTCTCAGATTAAAATTTGAAAAAATAGGCATGCTTCTTGTTCAATTTCTACAAAACATAACAAGAAAAAAGTGGGCTCTCAACACGTACAGATAAAAACAATATATTGTAAGTATGGTAATCGGGCGCGTGGTTCCTGCCCCTGCACTAACGAATTGTGTTCGATCAGTCTTGGATACTAATGCCGACGAACAATAAAAGAATGACCCTTTGCCTGATTTGTGTTTCAAGAAACATTAGTAAATCATATGTTCGCTCTTTCCCCAGAAGGGATGGGTGACAGCAAAACGAATGCTTTTCCTCGTGTCAGAAATGTCCTCGAATTTTACTGGAGAGTCCCTTTGCGTCCTAAGGACGGGGTGCCATCCTGACCTTGCTCGTGAAATACAATCGACCACTTGTCAAGGGACATGGTAAAATTTTCTCAGCATTAGTCGCAATACGCAATACTTATGAAGACAAGAGTGCTAGTATTTGTTCTGTGAATCATGTGTACATTGTGCAACATGAGTAGCGATCAGCGTATGAGATAGATGTTTCAATCCACTTAAACTTTCTGATCACGATTTTTAAAAAAGAAAATCTCCAAGACGCGTAAACCACGATTTGCTGGTGAATTTACAGGAATCATTAGATTGGCGAATTTGTGATTCATTTCGGAAGAAAGGGAATCGGCTTCCAAAACGGCCTTTTCATAATGAAGATAGCGTCGAGATCAGTGGCTCCCGTGGCATTAACGGAAGTGAAAAAAGTGGAAATCAAGGAAGTGACAATTAAGCTCTTCAGATAGTTCGTCAAGTGTCTCCGAAATGAATAAAGAGAAGATAAACATGAGTTTAATTGCAATAGGAGAAACCCCCGCCAAGAAAAGAAAACTGGAACAAAATGGCATCCCAATGAGAAATTTCAGAATGTACAAAGTGCCAATACAGATAATTTTTTCACATTGAAGATCCTTCGACGTCCATCGAAAAATCAGACAAAGAAACTGTTTAGTAATTTATCGATTACTTTCACTCAACAGATGACATGACGTTGAACATTTAAATTTTGACAATTTTTGAAAGTTGGACATACAACAAAATTAAACGACTTTTTGCAGCAACCGAACGCATGATAAAAGTGTCTAAAACGTTGGCTGAAGAAAATGGAATTTTGTCCAGAACTGAAGTAAATTCGGTAAGGTATTAAAACTGTGCATTGTGACGAAAGTTCTGGAATTCTATGGTATGCAAGTACTTGTATTTAAAGTGAGTTGTGAGGGACCAGAAAATTTCAAAATGTTAGTCAAAATCTGAGTCAAGAATCCTTCATTTAATTATTTATAAATTTATTAATTATTTATAAATACATTAATATTATTTATATATATATTAATACACATAAATATTATTATTTATAAATTCAATCATGAAGTTTCACCACCTCAAGAAGTACTTAAAATTACTGCTTCATCCAAAGAAACCGACGACCAGTAACGCAAAAAAACGTGTCTATTGCAGCAATCTATTACACACTGGTTCGTAAAATATTAATATCTTTTAAAGTGACTGAGATCCCGCTTTGATTTTTTCTGGACTTATTATCAATACTCTAGTGCGTTTATAAATATTTTTTTAAAAAATGTTTAGCTCATCGAGTTTACAAAAATATTCAATTTTCAAAAATTTCAGTTTTTAAAAAAAATTGAAAATTCAAAAAATTAAAAATCTTGCAAAGTCTAAAAAATTAAACATGTTTTTAAGTTTCGAATGGAATTTGAACGGAATTTCCATAATTTGTGTATTCAAATATATGATATTTTTAAGTTAGTGATGCGCGTCATTTTAGCAAATTTCATTATACAATATTTCCGAAAATAATAAAGTTAGAAAAAAATAAAAAATACATGTTCACTTATTTGATCCATATAACCAATAGAAAAAATTAGAAAATAAATAAAAATATGAAGGTCAAATTTTGGTCCTTTTTTGTGCAATTTGACGTGGAATGGCTCCTGTATGTAATAAATTTCTTCCTCTTCTCGTTCAGTAAAATTCTCGTCTTGTAGCACCTGGATATGAAAAAAATGGTTTACCGCAAAATGTCTATCCGCTTGCCCGTCTCCCCCTGTCCGTTTGTCCGTCCGTCCTACCGAACGTCCGTCTATCCGTCCGTCTCTCTGTCTTTCCGGCCTGCCCGTTTCTCTACCTGTCCTCCCGCCTATCAGTCTGTTCGTCCGCCATCTATCCGTCTCTCCGTCCGTCTGTGCGTCTTTCTGTCCATCTATCTGTCTATCTGTCTGTCTCTGTCCGTCTGACCGTTTGTGGCCCAGTTTATCCGTCCGTCACTCAGTCTGTCCATCCGTCTGTCCCAAATATCTACGTATTATAGAAAGAGGGGATTACTATTAACAAGTGCGAAATTGACTTTAAAAATACAAGTGGTTTTGAATCTTGCTCACAGAAATCTCAATTAGTCCCACGCATCATCAGCAATTTCGCTATTAATTCTGCTCCCATGGGAGGAGAACATCTCCACCTTT
>JAHLJT010008983.1:0-17053 GCA_031308135.1 Acheta domesticus
CAGGTAATTCGTGGTTTTTTCCGGTTCATGTAATTCACTCAATTTGAATTTTGATTTCGTTTTTTTTCTTTCAGTTGACAAAGCGGTGAGTAATTCTAACATTGCGTTGTATGGCTCAGTTGAAGTGGATGTTGTAGCTTACTAGTGGAAAGTATTCGAATCTCATATATTCCTTTAACTTAAAAATGTTTATTCTCATTATTAAATTTCATATCCTAGCGACAGAACCACATTAAAATTGAAAGAAGAATACACCCGACAGAACCAGGTTTTCAATGTTTATCAAGTTCCTCAAGGCAATTTCTGATTGTTCGATTCAAGAATTTGTTAAGAAAGAGATATTCTAAATCAACCTACGAGTAATTGTGTGTACTAACCGTAATATATGGGCGTAACCATAATGGTGGTGGGGGAGTACTTTAAATTTTGAAACGTCCCTCGTAAAAGAGAATAAAGAATGTTCAATAAAAAATGTTAGCTTGAAATAAATTTTCATATTGTTAATGGGAACACTTGTTCGGATGAGATGTGATCAATGCCATATATTAATGTAAGGTAATTGTTTTGAATAAATACAGTAACACTGTATTTATTCTGATATTTATTCTGTATTTTCCTGATCCATTGAGCAAATGCTGAGATGGCCCCTTGTTTTGCTTCTGGACGTAAATGTAGCTTCACTGTGCGCACGTTTGTTGTGCACTCCTTTTGCTTGTTGTTCATTTACAGTTGAAATTGATTTTCTATAACTCGGGAAAAAACATTTTTCAAATATCTTTATTTTTCTAAATAATTATTTTCTAAATTCATTTTTTCGTTTTTTTTCGTTTTTCTTAATAAAATTCTGGCCCTCAAGAAAATGTGCGCAGATAAATTTCTTTCCCCATACGTCATATACAGTTTTTACTGTTTTTTTTGACTGACAAATAAATAAATAAATAAATAAACACTACAAAACAATGTTGGTTTTGGATGGAGATGGCCCCTCAGTTCGCAACTGCCGTAATTGCACTCCCTCTGGATTTCACAATATAATTTATTTTTTTTTATAATGCGTATATTTGAGAGAAACGGTACAATGGCTGTACTTCCGAAGCCCGAATCTCAACATTGCCGTTGCCGGGTGTCCCCGCTGAAAGGCGTTCACGTTCTGATGAAATAGTGATGAGTAGGGAGAGGATTTTTATATCTCAAAAATCTTGAAATATGCTTTCAAAAATATGCATTTATTAAAAATTCTTAAATATGCTCTTCAATATGCAGTTAAATTAACAAAATTTTATTCCTCCATAAACATTTCTTCATAAATTCAGCAGAAGCGTACTTGTAACGAAAACATATTTTCTGCAAAAAATAATTTAATCTACCCTTCTTTGCGACAGAAATATTTGAAGTAAGTATTCACCTTAGCGAAGTACATTGTATGTCTTGTATTTCTTCAGACTTGTTTCAAAATATGTTATTAAGAAATATCCTACGTTTGCACACGAATTTTATCATCTATATTTTCTATAACGCTGATAAACGCCAAACAACATAGATTCTTTGAAAAAATGAAAAGTTTTTATAGATAAGTCCTCTATTTTAATGAAATATGCAAAATATGCGCCTAAAATTACACGAATATGCACCACTTGGAAAATCGGTGAAATATACACAAACATTCACTATCATTTTAATCTACATAGCATCAGCTTCCAAATGTCAATCAATTTCACTTAGTTATGCACTGAAGCAACGGACACAAATATGCAAAATTATAGAAATCCGCTTCCTAGTGATGAGGATATCAGTGAGAATTGAGATGATGAACAAGAAGAAAAAAAAGAAAGAAGAAGATGGTGGAAATTCGCTTTATCCACGAGAATGTCCACTTGCATTGACAGTGATCGAACCACAACGGGGGAGGCGAGAAATCTGGGCGCTTCACTACGGATCGCTCACAAAAATAAAATAAAACGTCATTTTTGAGAATTGAAAACTAATCTTCACTCGGTTTAGAATTAATTCTTGTGGTCAACTACAAACCTGTGATCAATTTTTGATTTTTGATGCAGCAAAAATGTCCTGTACTCTTGACCCATGAATCCTTCACATTTCCCTATGAATACAATAGTGCCTTTGAAATGCAATTCATTCGCTCTCGTTAATAAATCTAACTTCTACTGGATCCTTCATCAAGAAATGAATTATCAGTATACACCTTTAAACTAATGCACCTCTTTCTTCATTTTTTTGTAATTATATTACAAAAAAGTCATTTTTTTCCCCTTTGACTAATTCTGGGAAACAGTTGGAATTACTTGGAAATGCCTTGAGGGAAGAAAGTTGCATTTCGGAATGATGGCGTCAAAAAATGAAATAATTTGTTTGGAAAAAAATGTACTACCAATCCAAGTTATTCGTCCAACCAACTTTTATTGAGGTATTTAAAATACCAAAACGAACTTCCCTCGATAACATTCTTAATTTTTTTAACAATTTGTTTCAATTTCACAAAAATAAAAATAGTGGATGCTTCGGAATCACAATGTCTAAAAGTAGGGAAGTTTTCATATTGAGTGAATATTCGCTGTTATAAATGTTATATTTACTATCCAAACTGTCAAAATAAGTTTATTTTTTGTAAATGTTTGAATTTGGGCATCTAATTGTGGAAATTGTTTTGAGTCTTAGTTTACTTCATATGATGTTCAGGTGAAATAATCATGGTTAAGAGAAAATTATTTAGTCGATTGACAGCGCAGTCTCCCGACTCTTGCCTCCTGCTTGTACGATTAAGATATCGATATCGATATAAAACATTGTTGACCACAATGGTGTCTATTCCTGAGAAAAAGTGATAGCCTGTGATTCCATCAAAATTGTTGTCCATAACAAATTTCATAATAAGCTGCAAATATTTATATTTTAATTCAGAAATTTCAAGACAGACACAAATGATTTGCGAAAGCTTCTACTTCTTTAACTTTTGTTTATTCTCCTAAATACACACTCATAATTCTCTGTGCTTAACTCTTGCATGACGAGTTTTCTATCAGTCGAAGTTTAGTCATTCTGCACTCTACATATTGACTTCCTAATCTATCACGTTGCTTGGCATCATGGTGATTAAGGTTGCACCTGCTAGCAGAATATGGGGCCACATTTGGGATATACGATCGAGAAATATAATTTTAATGGAAACGTAATACACGATACCACTTTTATTTATTTCTATGTGCAGTGTGTAAAAAGTAACTAATAGTTTAGTTCTAATAACTTGAAAGAGCAATATGTAAAAAATTGTGAATTAGAAGGAAAGATACTAAATTACAGAGTTCACAGCTGATCCCGCCGCGCTCTCACAAATTCCGAAATGGAGAGACATTAAATTGAGACAATGGTATTCCTAAATCTGGAACTTCAAATCAGGTAAAGTATTAAAGTATTCCACAACAAATCACCTGAAAACACGCCTCAAGGAGGAGAAAGGTCAAAAGTAGGGAAATGATCAATATGAAGAAAAAAAAATAATAAAACCCCCAACGACTAAAGACGATGCCACAAAACCAAGAAAAATTCCATTATATGAATTCATCACTACCTAAACAAAACAACGTTGATGTTTTGCATACACCCCTGCTTCCGAAAATGCCCACATTCCCACGAACTCAGCCTCTCACCATCCATCCGTCACTCACAGCTTCTCACATCCAATGGAGCACGAGGTGCAATCCGCCATTCTCCTTTCCCTCGACATCTCTTCGAACGCTGGCGCAGGCGTCGAGCCCTCCTCCGTTTGCTCCACTCACCTGCGAAGGCGCTGCGTGGGAGCGGGGGCGGCAGGGTGCCCCGCGCACGGAGGCACGCACACGGCGTCCCACGGCGTCGCACGGCGTCGCACGGCGTCGCGCGGCGTGTCGTGTGGTGGCGTCGCGCGCTGTCACCGCCGCCGGCCCTGCCACTGTCGCCGCTCCGCGCGCGCCGGCGTTGCGCCGCGCCGCCCGGGGCTCCTCCGCTGATTAGGCGCCAGGTCGCGCTGATAACGCGCCCGCCCTGCCGGCCCGGCCCGGCCCGGCCAGGCCAGGCCGCGGAAGCGCGACGCGTGCGCCGGGTTTTCCGCACCTGCGGTAGCGACTGGGATGCACCGAAAAGGGTGGTAGCAGCGGAGATTTTGGGGATGATGACACACAAAAATGAAAAGAGAAGATAAACAAACAAATAAATAAATAAATAAATAAGTAAATAAATAAATAAATAAATATCGCGTTTGTGTCGATTGAACGACTTCGCCAGCTAGCAAACGGTGATCCCCATGCATGGGCCATGCATTAAATTCCATGCTTGGGGAAAACTAGAACGCTGACTATAAGACACACTGGTTAGAAGGAAATCCGTTGGAAGGAAATCCGTTCAAAATCATCTTCCTATTTTATAACGCAATAATCGAAGTGTTTACGTTTTATGCGCGCATCATGCCTTAATTTTTATGTGTATGCAATCACACTTTTCCTGTGGAATAGTGTACTTTTAATCCAGTTTGTATCTCCAGCGTGTCAACAATGTTCCTTAAAAAACGTACCTACACATATTACTAAATACAAATATTTTCTTACATTCGTAATATTGCCCTGAACAATAACTTCAGAGTTATTCGTATTTTCAAGATTTTAAATTACTAGTGAAATAGGTCATATCTACTTCCTCTTGGGAAAGTTACGGTGTAAAAAGCGTAGTGAGCTTTGCCACAACATTGAGATATTTACAGAATTACACAGTAAGCCTATTATGTATTTATATCTAAAAGGGATTGATATTTATAAATTTTACCACTTTTCCATATTCTTATCGAGCTTTACTAAATATATATTTCTGCTGTTCAATAGCTAAGCCGAGCATCAACATCCACTCTGAATGTTCTCCCTCCAAATGTTAATGCAATTTTTACTTTTTTCGACGATAATAACGATACATTTTCCATTAATAAAAAATTTAAATGCTTTCCTACATCTCGTTTCAAGCGGACACCTTAATCCTAGTAGCATTACCGTGCGGGTGAGGTTTGTATGGTCCAATGAATGGGTTATATCAAGGGTTGCATTGCTGATGGGTTAAAGTGGCCCTCTCTGGGTACAACTGACCCTCTAGGGTCGCTCAGGTTGTAAAGATATTAGTTGAGCGACCTGACAAAGGATGGTCTCACGACGTCCCATCCTCATACTTCCCTCATCACACCTCTCCACATCCAATATCCTGCCTCCTCCATCCGCGACACTGTCACAGGTTATACCCTTCTAGTACGACGTTTATTCCACTTATTTGACCTTACTGTTTTCTGAAATATATTTCAGACTATTTTTTTTAAATTCTGTCATCGATTCGATGCGCATTCGAGCAACAAATAGGCTGCGATGACTCAAGGCAACAATATTTGCACTGCACTGTTTCTGATCGCGAAGTCTTGGGTCTCGAATCCCAAGGGGGCGGATTTTCGACACTGGCTAAATAGCTTGGTCGATTTCATCCGTTTTCTGGAGGGGAATTCTAGGGTTCTACTACTCTCATTGGTTCTTTTTCGTGTTTTTTTTTTCGACCAAGCGAATGATGGAACTTACCTTAGCCAATGAGACAAGGACAGTGCACGATTTTTCCTTTCTCATCCTTCTTGTTTTCTCTCTCCTTACATACTAGGTCGAATTGAGTCGCTGTCTGGAGGAGAATTCTAGCGGCCGGCTGCTCTGATCGGCAGTTTTCCGTGGTTTCTCCGATCAACACCAGGCGAACACCGGAGCAGGCGAACAAACGGGCAACGGAGCGCGCGCGATCTTTCCTTCCTCTTCCTTGTCCTATCCTCTCCTCTTACACACACACTTACACTAACATGCACTACACGACCTCACATGCCGGGAGACCGGTCGGGAACTTACAGCTTGTTCCGGCTGGGGCGGTGCCCCACTGGTGAGAGATACCTGGTTGAGGGGAAAACCCCGCTAGTCGACGGTAGATCGGCGCCATCCAGCGGGGAAAGATCATCACCACGTCCCGAGAAAACACACACACTACACTTACGGGACTAATGACCTAAGTAGTTGACGCGCCCGGAAACACGAATCAATCAATCAATTACCTTGCATGCCATACTCTACCACACATGTTGGAAGACCAGTCGGGTGCTTGGAGAACTTGCCCCAGCTGGGGTGATGCCCCGCTGGCGGAGACACCTGAAAGAAGGAAACTCTTGCAAACCGACTTGTAGGTTTTCGCTGAATCTCGATTCTAGCGGGGTAGGATCCCTGCTGCCTCCTGGAATATAGCGTGCACATCAGTAACGAGACGAATGAATTTGCGAGTTGACGCACATGGAAATACGAAATAATCAATCAATCGAATAAAATTATTTAGTAATGTTCTTTAACTTGCTTTCCCAACGTTCTAGTAGTGTTGTCTCCTGGAGCACCTTTGAAGGGGTTGTACTTATAAACAACGGCCGATTCCGCCCCACTGAGAACGTGGAGGGTAGGGTTTCCTTTATTTACGAATGGTGGGATTACACAACACTAACTGAACCCGTGCGAACAAACTGCACCTTGTAAATCGCTGCGTAATAATGTAAAAGGGACTGGAATCCAACTTTGAACGTTCAACCACTGAAATATGGATTACAAGGTTGAAAAACCTTCATTTTGTAAAAGTATTCTGATTTTTTTTTGAAACTGAAATTACAATATGATTTTTCTAATAATTTTCATATTATATTTTATTATATTTTAATTTCTAACATTATATATTACATACATATTATAATGTCTAACAATTTTTAGGAAAATAATATTGTAAAAGGGCGGAAAAATAAAAGCCCAGAATATTATTACAATTAAAATAACTGACGTTAACATATTCATTGAAAAAAGTATCATTTTGTTTATTACGGTATAAAAACGTAACGAACGTAGGTTCCCTTGGGGAGCGAAAATAGGCCTTTTTTTATGAGACACCGTTTTTGAGTGTGACGGGATGGTAACGTGTAATGCAACACGTTGCATTAATGTGTTTGATGCTATACGGGATTTCAACTTGCTTTGGTCCCTAGAATTTTCAATATGGCGGCCATTCGGATGTGCCAACTTCGAAAATGTACATGAACCTAGACTTTGGCGCTACATTCAAACACGCAATTCGAGAAATTCATCAGGAACTTCTCTCACGATAATGTTAAGTTTAATCAACTGAATGTTTTGAAACATTGAAATAATTATCATTTGGGCCAATTATTTTGATAATTTTCTCCTGAAACTCATAATGCTGAAATATGAGAAGTTTAATGTTTTACTTCATTGTAAAATGCAAATATAATTAGAAAGCTTTAGAGGAATAAATTATATTCTTACAAAGATTGTTAATGATTGATAAGAATATAGAAGGAAAATTTTTAAAAAATTGATATCAAAGAATTTCTTAAATTTAATTTGTCTCCATTTCATCATTACAATAATATATTTCTTCTCAACATTCAACAGGAAAACTAAGGAAGAAGGGTTAAATACTATTTATAATTTTTTACCAAGTAAATTTATTTCATAATAATTACAAACGAGTGTTTTTACAGTTAAGTTTTTTTGTGAAATATTCATCTACACTGTCCCTGATCAGATGTACAGTAAATTTGCTTTCACAATCTACCCCATCTCTCTCTATATATACAACCATAATTTTCTGAGATTAGTCCACTGCAGTTTGCAGTTGACACCTTAAAAATTAAATAATGTATTCATAACTATTAAATTTAAGATACTGAACCTAATTTTCCTTGTGTTAAATGTTTCAAAGAATTTAGATAGTTAAAATCCCTGTTTTAAAGTCTGCTTCCAAAGATTTCTGGTCTTTTCCATTCTGTAGCAAGATTTTCTAAGGACATTCTTATTGAAGAATCCCTTTGAATGAGATCACACATTTTCAGTTGAATTGAACATGTAATATGTAAAAAGCCTTGAAACAGTATGCCCTTCAGTTTCCAGCAATTTATCAACTACACACCTGTGGGTAATTGCTTTTAACACTTGAAACAAATTAATTTATATGATAACTGCTGAAATCATTTTAATAGAATATATGAAGTTGAATGTGAATACATGAAGATGAAAATTAATAGAATAATAATATACTGCATTAACCATGTGTCCTGACAATAAATATTTTTAAAATATTCACATTTTGCACAGAGCGGTAGCAGTATTGGTCTTATTTTACTTATGATACCTATTACAAATCTGCCCATGGGCTTTCTGGCAAGGCTTCATAAATCTTTGTTCTCATTGTGTACTACTATACTCGTTTCTTTGGGTCAGTCATGACTGTAAAATATAAAAAAATTTCAATAAATGTAATAATCATATAATTACACTAATACAATATAAAAGTATTACATAGTGCAATGTATAATAATATAGGTTTACATAGTAAATACTGTCTCACATTTAAAATACTAAATATATTTCCATGAGAGTGTGAAAGTATCGAAGTATGTAATCGATAATTGTACGTTCAAAGCAATGTACATCTGCATATGATTTATTGGATATGAATTGCTAGTGCAAAGTATCTTGTCATACATTGTTTGAAGCAATTCTCTTTGACAGACATTATTGTTATTATTTTTACTACTGATATTATTATTACTAATGAGGCTGACAAAAATAATTCTTCTGGATAATTTACATCAACTTTTCCTCTATAAATAATACACTTACTTCAATTTTCCAAACAAAATTCATTTCAGAATTCTGAACAAAGAAGGTTAAGATCCTTGAAAAAAGAATGTATCATAATTGCCTCTGATGTTCTCCCAAATTTCTTTTTCTGAAAGAACTTTCCCTGTAAATAAAGTTTCCTATTATTTCTTCTTTGCTAACTATACCCGATACAAAGTACAAAAATATACACTCATATGTTGAATGTTAACATCATGAGATTTTTATAGATTAATCTTGCAATTGCTTTCTTCCCAACCATCTAAGTGATATTATTCAGTACTGACTTCACAGTACTGAAAAAATATGTGAAGTCGATATGAACTGCATTTTAGAGATTCACATACATTCGTAATGATTAATTTATTCACATATAACTTCATTATTAGACCAAACAATATGAATTAAAATATGTTCACCGTGTGTACTATAATTCACAATTTATAGATATAACCAAAAATGTACAAAATATCTACATGTGGTAATGCACAAATAATATATCCCTTAGTACGAAAATTCAAGATTTGTAATATTTCATAATCATCTTACCTGAAATTAATATGCCACTTCCATGTACGTTCGGAATTCGTATTAATCATCTTTTCTCGTTCTAATTCGCATTCGAATTCTCATGTAGAGCAATAACATTGTATCTTTCTGCACTATTTAATATTCATTGTTTAACATGATTTGCATGCGTAATTTTCACACGCTTACCTGCATTGTTTCCATTGCCTTGTTTAAAAATTCAAAAACAAATAATGCGATGAGAATATCAAATTAAAATTACAAATTCAATTAAAAAAATTGTAAATATGCGTCTACGCGTTCAAGAGTGCAGTTTTGAACATGTTGGCAGAAAATAAAACAAATGAAAAGATGCCAACCGCAGCTAAACAAATTCTTTTTCGGCGTGTATGAGCCAACACATGGGGAGTTTCGTTGACGGTTGACTCCTCTGAATTGGACCTGTACTAAACTTAAAGTGTAACGAAAAGTCCCTAAATCAATGTCGTTAGAATAACGGGTGATATTCATGAAGTTGGTATGATCCACTTTCTCTGGGACCATTTGAGCCTGAAAACTCCTATACCATTGAGGAGTAATTCCCTATCCAGCCGTAATTCGTTTACAGGTTTTGTATCGATATCTTATAAATCGTACAAAAGCGTCTTTCCTCAGGGTAATATGTACACGTAGGGGATGTCTATAACTTATTTCTGTAATCTGTCATCCTTTTGGCCAGTACTTTTCATTTCGTCAGTGGAAGTTGAGAGAAAAGTGCGGAAGGCCGAATGTTAGGCTTGTTCATGTATTATTCCACTAAAACAAAAATCTCCTTCTTTAAATGTAGTGATACATCAAGACTGTTTGCAGTGTTGCAAGGTAATTCGAGTCGATGAGTCATACAGACATAGTCGTAGGGCACTTTGGAACTAAATAGATGCATTTAAGCGCGTCTTTTCTTACTATTTGACTTCTGATGTGCTTCGATTACATTTGAATGACAACAATTGCAATAAGCCATTGAACTTCAGAAAATATAACAGATTTTTTTATTTACATGCAGGTGAACCGCGAGAGATCGTTTGAAACTACCAAATAAAGTGACGGTTCTATCTGCATTCAACATCTCACAATGTATTTTAACTGAGTGGTAACGAATACGACACTAAATTCGGAAGTAATTCAACACATATTAGTTTAGAAATAAAAATGAATAGTGCGATTTAGAAGCTCTTTCTCTATTTTTATATAGAAATCAGCATTAAAATGTAACTAAAACTTCTTTTATGTTACCTAGCTTCTTTATATATATATATATATATATATATATATATATATATATATGTGTGTGTGTGTGTGTGTGTGTGTGTGTGCGTGTGTGCGTGTGCGTGTGCGTGTGCGTGCGCGTGCGCGTGCGCGTGCGTGTGCGTGTGCGTGCGCGTGCGCGTGCGCGTGCGTGTGCGTGTGCGTGTGTGTAGTATACATAGTTTCCTTACATTTTGTGATGACTTATAAAGTTCTTGCTAGTGATTTGTAATGTCATTTTCCCGGGATCATTTTGAATAGTTTTTGTTAGTGTGTGGAATAAACTTGCAAAACTATAAATAATTTGTGTTACTCGTTTCCTGTGCGCCTTTCCGGCAGCCTAAAACCGGAAGTCCTTTGCTGTTGCACCAAAGGTGTAATTTTGCGGAAATAGATAAAGGAGTGGTATTGCCATGTTTTTCAGATAATGTAAAACTGATCAATGTTTTATCATTTCCTTCCGTACTCAATGTCTTACATTTAATGCAATATCGAATGGAAAATATCAGTTTTTATTGCTTACGGAATTATTCTCTCGCAAAATACCCGTTTTAGAGGTATTTTGAATATCATTTATTAAAATTCACTAGAGAGGAATATTTCAAACGATTAAGCACGTATAACTGATCGTTGATAATCTTCAAAAAACATAAGCTATTGCTTTAAAATATAAATCCTAATGTCATTCTCTACAAGAAATAATATCAGAAATCATATTTATGAAATCATACCGTATCAGAAATCATATTTATGTTTTCATTAACCTTGCCCAAAAGGTAATGAGACGTTGTATCATGATTGCTTTACTCACAGTTTCAAGAAAATGCAAATGGTCATCAGAGCACATAAGTAGTTATTAAGATATGAGTGGTAAAAGTCACATTTTATTTTGCGAGTTGGAAATGTGGATATATATAATATACTACGAGCAGAATAAAATCACTTTTACCACGTGTGTCATACATTATCTTTTAGGCAGCCTGAGTTTCCTATTATTTTTATTCAAGTGCACGATTTATTTGGGTACCATGTTGCATATATGATCTGTTGTAACTAATCAGAAGACATTATTTTGTTTTCTTTGTTGCATTCACAGTTTTATCTGAACATTTGAGCGTCGTCTCACTTTTAGCACGAGTGCTAAAAATTGAACTTTCAGCACGCTACATATGCCCAGAAAGAATAAATACAATAAATATCATACAATAAAATGTACAAATCCTATTATTAATTCTAAGTCCACTCTCAGTATTGAATGTGGATTATTTATATGTTCATCTATTATAAAATCTACAATTTCATATGCTAGTCCAGTTTGGTGTAATGTAGCCTCCACTCATTTAACAAAATTACAAATACTACAAAATATTTTTTTAAGAAAAATTACCAAAGCCCCATGGTTTATTAGCAACGCACAATTACACAGAGAATTCAAATTAGAACCAATTAGAAAACATTTAGAAAAACAAAATTCAATTTTTTTAAATTCTTCCTGAAGCTCCTTGTTCTTCACTTTTTAATTTAGGCCAATCTTATAATGCACCAAACAGAATTAAATCTCGTTTCCCTAGAGACATATTTAAACCTGCGTAATTCAGAAAGCTTTAGATTATTTTAAATAAAGAATAAATTTCTTTACTCTATTTGCTATTTTCAAACAAAGATAACAAAAGTTACAAAATACATTAATATCGTTAGCCAAACGAGGCAGTTACGCAATGAGTGACGGACTCTAAAAGTTCTTATGTATCCGTTATAATACACTTCCTTGGAAGGCAGTAATGCCGAACAAGCAGAATACTAAATAAAAGGAAAAAAAGCACGCTACACATGTCCAGAAAGAATTGCTTTTACTAGTGGCTGCCTAAAAACATTTTAGAAAACCATAAAATATCTCCGCAAACATATCGGTCATATGCAAATGAAACAACACTTCCGACCTTCCAGTGAATTGACCCAAATGACTGTTCTGTTCTTCCATCGTCCCCGCACATTCTTCTTTCCATTCCGTGGGAAGTTTGCTTTCTTTTCGCTTCGGTTTGCCGCTCTGCGCACTCTCCCGTATCGGAAGTTCTTTGGCGTGTCCATTGCGTCACGCGCACCAAGCGATTCAAAACAATGAATTTCACCTCACATTTTTCGTATATTGTTAAAGTGAAATACAGTGGCATTCCAAATTAAGACACTCACTTCCAAAAATCATTTTAAAATAATGTGCGGAAGAAAACTATTTTTAATGAATGTTTTCACTGACCGGCAAGACATAGGATATGACTTCCGACGATAACAGGATTTTCGACACTAGCTACGTAGCCATTTCGAACACAGCCGCTATCTGGAGGAGAATTCAAGCGGTCGGCTGCTCTGATCGGTAATTTTCCGTGATTTCCCCGATCAAAGCCAGGCGAATGCCGGAGCAATACCCTAACAAACGGGCCACGGACCGCGCGCGATCTTTCCTTCCTCAAAACTTACATACGCACATGCACACTTACACTGATATGCAATACTCTACCAGACATGTAGGAAGACAAGTCGGAAGCTTAGAGCTTGCCCCTGCTGAAGCGGTGCCCCGCTGGTGGGAGATACCTGGTTGTGGAAACCCCGCAAGCCGACGTGCAAGTCGGCGCCAGACATCATCCTGCGGGGAAAGATCGTCCCCACTTCCAGCGGTAAACCATGCACAACACTTACGGGACTAATGAGCTTGGCAGTTGCCGCGCCCGGAAACCATAATGAATCAATGTTTTTATAATTTCTTTGTTGTGTGAATATTATGCTTTATGTCTAACAAATTTCCCGGACAAATTCTAGTTCTTAAACTCCAATTTACTTTAAGACACTAAAATAATGTGAAACCACCATTAGCACAACGATCCTTCTTGGCATACTTGAAATGCACTTTCTTGTTTACTTCTTCCAAGTCTTCCAAGTTCTCCAAGTTCTTCCAAGTCTTCCAAGCAAGGCCGGATCCTAGCAGGGCCGTAGAACCCGGATTTAGACCCTAGGCCACAATTTTTTCTTAGGCCTCACAAAAAATTGTGGGACCGTATTAAACTGTAATTATTAGATTTTTTAAATAAAAAAACTCTAATTTAGAGGAATACATATATCACAATTCATTCGAAATGTACGTCGTCTTAAGTGACTGAAAGATTTCTCCCTCTTTTTTATTTTATTCGCGCTTTTTACATATCTACGTTTAAATTGGAATTTAAAAACATTTTAATTTTTTAAAACATTATAAATGTTGTGTATATATGATATATTTATTTTTAGTCCTTAAATAAACGTAAAAAGTGTCTTACATGGTCCTATAGTAGGCCTCTCATGTTCTTTGGCCTCAGACACTGTGCCTAACGTGCCTACTGGTTAATCCAACCCTGGCTTCAAGCCATTTTTACTCTTTCCACAAGAATATTCTACTTGGAAATTGCTTCGTCGTTGATTATTGCTTTCTTTATAACCTTCCAAATGTTTTGAATCCAGGTCTACCAACTTTCAACTTTTTAGGACATTTCAGACATTTTTTAGGAAATTGTAAGAGACTTATTACAATTTATTTTATGATTCTAAGAATAAATATCTGAAGAATTGGCAAGTTACCACGAAAACAATTGAAAAACATGAAGGTTTCTCTTTCAAAGATGGATGTTTCTGCGGTGCATGTAATACTATGGCAGACCACTGGAGGCATGAGTTGAGACTTGTCTTCAATAAATACTCTTCTCAGATGAATAGTTTTTATAATTTTAATTCATCACACACAACCGGAATTGTTTGGATGAAATATCTGCTATTTCTTTTCTCCATCATGTATTTCATTACCCTAATCACTTTCTGTAGTCTAATATCAACTCCACGCGGCTAAAGTCGAAAGAATGCGTCGAAGCAGCTCCTGAATCGGACTTTATTTTCCCATTTTGCATAGTACAAAGGTTAATCAGCTTGTTCTGAAACTCGCAATTTAACTTCACTAGAGCGAATGAAACGAAATTTCCAGGACAAAAATAAATCTAAGAAACACACGGGGAATAATATTGACAACACATGATTAAATTTTATTTATAAATCTCTCCAAACCTTCCGGAGATATATTGGCAGAATCGCTGTTCAAGATATCTGGTAATGACCGACTGAGTTTAGCTCAGATTGAAATCTGGCCTGGAGGTTCCACGATTCGAGTCCCGAAGGTGGCTAATTTTCGACACTAGCCATATACGGTAGCCATGTAGGGTCCGGCTTCAATTCTAGAGGCGCGATCTTTCCTTCCTCTTCCTTGCCCTTTTCCCAGCCCTAACTTACACACTCATACCAAACACGTCGGGAGGTTCAGCATCTTGCCCATGGCTGGGACGGTCTGCCGCTTGGGGAATACCTTTGTGGAAAATCGCTCGTCAGATGACGGACGTGTATTTGTCGCCACTGGTTCTCTCCGTCCAGCGGCGAATAGGAATATCGCCAACTCCGACGATAAAAAATTAAATACGGTAACGGAATGAAGAAGTAAATTATATTTTTAGAAAATTAGAAGATAAACGCAGTAAATGGGGTTTGAAAATAAATTTTGAGAAAAAATTTTACATGAATAATGAAATATCTACTACAAATTCAATATTGGATGACAGAAGAGGAATTAGGATTAGGAAGAGGATTAGGAATTGGATGACAGAAGAGGGGATGTCAGGAATGTCAATATTTAGGGTTGAAAATTACCAAAGATGGTTGTGAAGAAGAAAACATTAGAAACAAAATTAACAGAGGTAGAATAATTACTTCCATGTTAAATGGCATTTTGTGAGACAAAAGTATCCCAAGTGAAAATAAAATTTTAATTTATAAAACAATAGTACGGAGTTGTGGGTGACATATGGGGCAGAAACTCGAAATTAAATCAAAGTTTAGAAAATTAAATTACTTCCAATGTAGATTGATTTTTTAAGAAGAGCTGCACGATTAACAATAAAGAACAAAATAATAAATATAAAAATACGAGAAAAAATGAACAAAAAGTACACCAATTTTGAATTTATTAACTTTAAGCAATTAACCTAGTTCGGACTTATTAAAAGAATGCAAGATGATAGTATACCAAAAAACGTTTTTGAGTGGTATCCAATGGTAGAAAAAAGAGAGAAAGACCAAAACATACCTGAAAAGAAGAAATGCTACAAATTTTACAGGGGAAAAAATGCCAGAGAAATGTTGGGAAGATATAGACAGATGGAAAACCAATATTAAAAGTTAATTCAGTAGATATCGACATTATTATGTAGATTATAAGTTGAAGTATTTGGAACAAATGGATACAGGAAAATGCATAAGATTTTATTGGGCATAAGAACATGTAAATAATAATAACGCATTTAAAGACCATAGCACTTGACGTGTCCGCAACACCAATCAATCGGATTCCAGTAGAACTGGAACCGGTAGAACTTCCGGGCATTGCTCCGGCGTCCCTGTGCGACGAGGATGATTTTTGGAAGTTGAGGGTGAGAGGCGCGTGGCGTCAGGTTCATTGCCGATTTTCCTCCCCGTCCCCGCCCCCGCCGCGCGCCGCCCGCATCGCGTCCGCGCGCGTGCGGGCCACCGGATGTCACTGCCAAGTTCGCACCTCACACACTCCGCACTCGCGCGCGCGCGTGCCAAATGCGCTTTCGAGCTTCCTGCGGCGCCCGGAGGTTGGCGACTCTCGATGTTGGCAGGCTTGCGCCATCTCCTTCTTATGTTTATGAGTGATAAAGTGTGTGCGTGTGTGTGTGAGAGAGAGAGAGAGAGGAGAGAGAGTGAGAGTGTGTGTGTGAGAGAGAGGAGAGAGAGTGAGAGAGTGTGTGTGTGTGCGAGAGAGTGTGTGTGCGTGTGAGAGAGAGAGTGAGTGTGTGTGCGTGTGAGAGAGATGATTATGATGATTAATTGTTAGTGATTCCGGGCGCGTTAACTACTGAGTCTCGTAAGCGTAGTGTATGCTTTTTCATCGGGAGTTGACGGTGATCTTCCCCCGCTGGATGGTGACATCCGGCGCTGACATACCGTTGACTAGCGGTGTTTTCCCCAACCAGGTGTCTCCCACAAGCGGGGCACCACCCCATTCGGGTCATCCTCCTCCGGCATTCGCCTGGTGTTGATCGGATCAATGTTCTGAAAATCGATGTCATAAGTGCTATTTTCATTGAAAATCATTTTCATTTGAAATGTAAAAAGGCACTTGAAATTAAAACATAATTTCGAATATGCATTTAGTCTTTCAATTCAAACATGACCTGTTCTTTTAATAAACCATAACTTCACAATCGAATTACTAAATGTAGCTAAGTAGAAATTATTTTTCATCAACATTTTTCATCTTCATTAACATTTTTACATTTTAGCCTAACTCCGCATGCTCTAAGTTAGCGTGTTACCCTTACAGTATTTGTTTCCCAATGTGTCAAGTTTTGATGAAATTGCTTGATGAAGAATTCTCAATTCTGCTGGAACATAAGCAAATATAAATCCATTTCTATGAAATT